>CM040241.1:109584361-109609609 GCA_022545495.1 Chrysanthemum lavandulifolium | reverse complement strand
AAGCATAAGCTGTTCAAAGATAACTATCTCTACACACTGGGAGATTGTTCGAATCAAGGCAATTCCTCTCACATGAAAGAAGAATGTCGAAGGCGTCGAGCTACTATTACATCAACGCCTTCACGTTTACATTCATATATACTTGAGGGAGATTGTTGGAATCACTCCTAAGCAGTATTTCAAGTATTTATATTTCATATGTAATAGGTAGCTTCATTATGGCCTTTATGTTT
This sequence comes from Chrysanthemum lavandulifolium, assembly GCA_022545495.1. Taxonomy (NCBI): domain Eukaryota; kingdom Viridiplantae; phylum Streptophyta; class Magnoliopsida; order Asterales; family Asteraceae; genus Chrysanthemum; species Chrysanthemum lavandulifolium. Next base: position 109,609,376 of record CM040241.1, on the reverse strand, counting down.
GTTTAAGGTCAAGCTTATGTAGAAGGCCCATAAGCTTAGGCCCAAGCCCACATAAGAAAGGAAGGGAACTAGGGTGTTGCCTAGCTTCCTCCTATAAATCTCTTGTAAACCCTCATTTGAGGGTTGGTTGTTCAAGTTATTCTCTTCACATACACTCTTTCTAAAACCGTATTATTGTTAGCGTGTGTTTGTGTGTGTAGCTTGTTCATCCGCCTTCATCTCTTTCTCTATAACTTGTGTTTGTAAAACTAGTGACCTAACATTTGTAATCAAGTTCAAGTTCTAATTACAAGTTTATCCAAGTTTCTGTTTTTAAGTTTCGTTTATATATGCACTTTTGAATGAACTAAAAGCCGAGGCTTCAACAAGCCTTATTATAACTCAAATAAGCTAACTAAAGGCGTGTGTAGCTTTTAGTGAGCTTAATTCTAAGTTTTAAGCATATTGGGTATCCGGTCAACAAAAGTCAACTTTGTCTGAGAGATTTTGGTTAGCGGTCATGGAATTGGGTATGGGGCGATCAGAGTTGATTTGGATTGGTTTTGGTATAGAATAGTATAGTTTGGGTTGTGTTTAAGTTGCAAAATAATTTGGGACAACTGTGAGTTTTTATCTTCTTTCCATTTCTAATTCGGTTTATTTAAAGTGTTTATGTTGGAATCATGGTCATTAAACATCTTAAACTGTTTATCTAGTTGTAATTAGGATATTAGATTTAGTTTAAGTGGTAGAATGAGCTAAATCGGTATTTGGTAGTTTAAAGTTCAAAAGCAGTTTTAGAATTGGTGTTTGGATCGATTAGCATTATGAGGTTTTAGCTTTGGCTTATGCTTAAAATCATCTACTAAGTCTCCATTAGGTCCATTAGAGTCATATCTGTCATCAAATTGCATCGCATTAGCTCATAGTCAAAATCTTATATAACTGTTCTAGTTTCATATACATTGGAAATTTGTGAAATCAAAGGCTTGTTTTGTGTTTAGAATTCATAGAGATAGCTTGATTCAGTTTCATTTCATCATAAAACATCATATTCAGTCCATAAATTAAGATCAAAGTTCATTATAGTCAAAGTTTCATAACTGCTCAAAAAGTCAAAAATAGTTGAAAAAACCAGTTTTGACCCAACATAAGTGGATTTTTAATTGATTAATTTCTGGGTCAAATTCATTAAAACTTTGGGTTTATAAACTTCAGTTGGTCTAGTTTCTTAATATGGTTTTTGTAGATTTTTGGTAATTTTGTATAAGCTCCAAATGAGCTTGTCAATTTAGTCGAATATGCCACTGTGAGGGCATAGTCACTGATGCAATTTTCTCGGTTCTTGCGAGCTTGTCAAAAGCTCAATTGAGCTTATCTCGGGCTCATCTTTGGTTCATAGGTTCCTAGCCGGTCTCCTTGGGTTCCAACTTACGGTTTTAGTTCCGACTTATTTGGTGGCTTATTTTCAAGCCAAAGTAGACATAAAAGCGATTTTGGCACTTAAGCTCAAAACATCAAATCTGTAGTTTGGATTTGAGAGGTTTAGGCGGTTGTAATAAGTTGCTTTTAAGTAGTTTTAACATATTATAGCTTACAGTCGGTTTGGTGCTCATTTGTAGCCTTTGGCTTATTTCAAGTCTTATCTATAAGCACTTGTCCTTCTGATTCATAATCCTACACATAAGCTCTGCTTTTATATTTTCATAGATTCATAATATTAATTTAGACTTTTCACGAATTTTCATATTCTTCTAACCTTTGTTTGCTATTTTTCTTCATTTAAAAGCAGGTTTTAGGCATTTTAATTAGCTTTTAATACAATTAAATCGAAAACTTCCAAAAAATAATTTTCAATTTTCCTAGGTTAAGATAAATATAAAAAGCAAAAAATAATTTTTCAGATTTTTCATAATTTAATTTGTAATTTTTAATTTAAGTAGTTTTAAATAGTTTTAATTCATAGAAAATAGAAAAATAATCGAGAAAAATACAAAATTAGTTTTGAAAATTCTCTTTAGTTATTTTAGATTTTCTAAGTCATAATTTCATTTTCAAGCTTTATTTCATATTTTCTTGTATTTTAGGTTATTATTAAATAGTTAAAAATAGTTTTAATTAATAATAATTAGATAAATAGTTTTAAAAATAATTTTCCTTTTCTCAAAATTTTCTCTTATCCTTAGGTTTGTAAAATGTCATTTTATATTTTTAGGATTAATCTTGTTTAATTTTCATATTTTCTTTTATACGTCGCGTAGTTTTTAATTTAAGTTTTATAAAGAAAAATCAAAAACATAATTTTAAAAATAGTGATAGCGTTTATTTAATATAATTTATCTTTTAATTTTCTTTAATTTGCATTTAAGCCCTGTAATTTATAAACTTTTCTTTAGGTATAATCGATCATATCTCTTTTCCGTTCAAATTCTCGATCACTATCGTTTGATTATTCTCGCACTCGTTGGGACTTCGACACTGGGAAACACTATACTCTCTGGACTTCATTGCATTTTGTATACGAACTGTTTTAAGTTTCTTACGGTTAGCCATTCACAAGTGGCTAGCTTGTGAGATAACTTGCGGTTTAGCACCAATCAAATTTAAGGCGCATTCGGAGTCATTGTGCTAATTGTCTTACGCTTAGCAGTTAGTGATTTGAATATTCACTCCTTGTTCATACCATATATATCCATATATATTTTCTTATAAAAATCCAAAACCCAAAACATCCAAAGCGTATAAAACATAAAAATATTTTCCTTTTGTTTCTATATATATATCAAAGATAAAAATACAAAAGATTTATCGTTTTCTTTGTTTAATAATAACAACATAAAAGATTACCACATAAACCAAGGCGTGTACTACCTAGCTGAAATACGACCATAATAAGTTCCGAACCAAAGATTTAAAACTTGCCTTTGTGTCCTTGTGAGTGGTGTACCTTTTCAAAAAGCCATTCATCTTGTGATTATTGGTTTAAGTTCCTTTGTTGTTTTGCCTCGATATTGTTTTAATTGGATTTGTTGTTATATCTACTTTTCAAAACCATAAAACTCAAAAGATTCTTCTTACCCCATTTTCATAATTCCTTTCATAATTCCTTCCTTAACTACGAGATCTCTTAGAGTTAACTCTAATGTATCTTGCTCGCTCTTCTAGGTGCAGTAAGCCCATTTCGTGAGCTTGTCGATTCCAAGAAGGCGTGTCCAGAACTTTACGCCCCATCGATCGGATCGAGATCCGGACTGCTCACACTACTTCCGTTATCATGGCGGAAGAGCGTCCTATGTGAGCTTCTCCGGGCACCCATCGGCGGGTATGGAGATGCTATTGTTATCCAGCCATTGTGGTGAAAATTTTGAACTCAAAACCGGGTTCTTGAATCTTGTAACCTCAAGTCAATTCTATGGTTTTGGCGGGATGATCCTCATGCTCATATTCGATGGTTTAACAAGATTGCATCTACCATCAAATACAAGAATGTCCCCACAGATCTTTGTCAAGCTTCTTACATTCCATTTTCCTTGAGGGCAAGCCGGTTGGCTTGAAAAACAACCCCTAAATCAATCGAAACATGGGAAGACTGGTGAAGAAATTTGTGAGCAGTTTTATCCACCTTCCAAAACCACGAGTCTAAAAATGAAATCATCAAGTTTACACAAAGTTTGATGAACCCTTGGTGAATCGTGGGATCGTTTTAAGGAATTGCTCATAAATGTCCTCACCACGGTTTCTCGAGTTGATGCAACTCGATACTTTCTATAATGGGTGAGTCAATCGATCAAGATTCTCTCAATTCCTCCATTGGAGGAAATTTCTTGAGCAAAGCGTAAAAGAAGCTTTAGCGATCATTGAAAACAAGTCTAAAGTCCGACCGCTGAAGCAAACCGGTTGTTTCCCAAGTCGGTGTTGGTCCTTCTACTTCATCGCTGGTGAGTCAATCTAGCACCGATGCTAAGATTGACAAACTCATGAAGCAATTCAAGCTCTGGTTCTCTCCAACCAAAAGAAAGTTTCTTTTCCACAAACTTCACCTCCTTTGAAGTTAAGAAAGTGGAAGTACGTGTTACTGCGGTGGCCCCATGCCTATTACAAGCTGTATGGCCACCGATGGTAACCCTTTTGAAACAAGCGTGGGCGGGATTTCTAATTCAGAGGCAACCAATACCGTGCTCCAATGGACCAGACCACCGTCCTAACCACTACACTGGACCTCCGGTTTCAACCAAAACCGAAACCGTAATCAAAATCGAATAGAGCGAACCAAGGTTTTCAAAACCAAGGAAATTTTAGTCAAAATAACGGTTTTCAAAATCAAAGTCAAAACTTCCAACACCAAGGAAATTTTAATAGAAACCAAGGTTAGGAAATTTCAACTGGGGTATTTTCATGGCAATAATCAAGGAAATTTCCAAAATCAAGGCCCTAATCCAAATAATAGGGGCCAAAATTTTCCTACACAAGATCAAGCCATTGTTCCATTGGACCATCATCGATGAGTTGTTGAAGCAATTCATGAAATCGAGAGAAATGAATAGGTTGTTGGTTAGCCGTTTTCGACATTAAGAAGTCTTTAAATGATCGACCCTCGGGCTCGGTGCTTTACCTAGCAACACGATCGCTAATCCGAGGCGATGCAAAGCGATCACAACCAGTGGTGCTTCATATGATGGACCGCTATTCCTACTACCTCTTCTTCTTCTCCCGAAGGTAGTGGAAAGTGAACACGAGGCGACAAAGGACAAGGAACTTCCTACTAATAACGGAGGTACCAACAATGTCCATCCTCGGGTTGTCCCTAAACCCAAAACCAAACACAGGTTGTCTTTGAACCTCCGGTTGAAAACCCCAAATCAAAACTTCTATTCCTTACCCTCACGTTTAAATGAGCAAAAGCTCATGAAAAAGCCAATCATCAAATGGAAATTTTTTTCAAACTTTCCAAGAACTTCATTTGACATAAGCTTTGCGGATGCTATCATCTTGATGCCCAAGTTTGCATCAACTCTCAAACACATGTTAAGCAATAAGGAAAAAGCTGTTTGAAATGGCTAAAACTCCTTTGAGCGAGGCTTTCGTGATTACATTAAAAACGCTTCGAGAAGCTTGGAGATCTGGAAAATTTCTTCTTCCTTGTGTTTTACGGGGATGATTGAATGCTTTGCCCTTGCCGATCTTGGTGCAAGCATCAATCGATGCCTTATTCGATATGGAAGAAGCTTTCTCTTCGAACTTGTTCCTACCGCATGACTCTTGAGCTTGCGGATCGTTCTATATCGCGTCCTCTTGGCATCGCCGAGGATGTATTGTGAAAGTAGGAAAGTTCCATTTTCCGGTGACTTTGTGGTTGTTGATTTCGATGCGATCCTCGGGTTCCCTCATTGTTGGACGAGTTCACGAGCGGGCCGTGCTCTCATTGATGTATTTGAGCAAGAAATCACGTTACGTGTGGGTAATGAAGTCGCACTTTAACCTTGATCAAACTTGAGGTACTCCTCAAATTGTGATCTTGAATCAATTAATCAGTCGATGTAATTGATATTGCTTTAGAGGAGTACTCTCAAGAGTTTCTTGGTTATCTTCATAATTACGTGAGTGGGATTCCACCACATCTTCTCAACCAATCATTGCCGACTCTTCCCTCTCTCACTCCGTTTGAGGAGGTGACTTCTTCTGGAAGAGATCGATGAGTTTCTTGCTATTGATGAATCAATTCCATGGGAATTGATGGTGTTTATGATTCGGAGGAGATATCCTTTATCTCGAGCAATTGTTAAATGAAGATCCATTACCTTCACTCCTGCGAAAGAGATCACAATTGAGGAAATCAAATCGGTACAAACTTCTCTTGAAGAATTTCCGAGATTGAACTTAAGGACCTACCTCCTCATCTCGAGTATGAATTCTTGGAGGTGATGATAAATTGCCGTCATAATTGCTAAGGACTTAGCGAGGAGGAGAAGGCGCTCTCATAAAGGTCTTGAAGTCACACAAGCAAGCAATTGCTTGAAACTCTCCGACATTAAGGGTATCAACCACGAATTTTGTAGTCACAAAATCTTGATGGAGGATGACTTCAAACCAATGATCCAACATTAGAAGGGTGAATCCTAAGATTCATGAGGTTATCAAACAAGAGGTTCTCAAACTTCTTGATGCGGTTTAATTACCCGATCTCGATAGTCCTTGGGTTAGCCCAATTCAACGTGTTCCAAAAAGGGTGGCATAACTGTTGTCACAAATGAAGAAAGCGAGTTAATTCCAACTCGATTGGTTACTGAGGATGGCGTGTGTGCATTGACTATCGCAAGTTAAGCGAAGCCACCGTAAAGACCATTTTCCTCACCCTTCATGGATCGGATGCTTGAGAGATTAGCGAGGGAGCGAATACTATTGTTTCCTTGATGGTTTCTCGGGTTATTTTCAGATCCCCATTGATCCGTTGGATCAAGAAAGACCACATTCACCGCCCATACTGAACTTTTGCCTACAGACGTATGCCTTTTGGCCTATGCAATGCTCCCGCACGTTCCAACGATGTATGATGGCAATTTTCCACGACATGATCGGAAACAATGGAGGTGTTTATGGATGACTTCTCGGTCATTGGGGACTCATTTCGAGACATGTCTCTCCCATTTAGATAAAATGCTAAAATGGTGCGAAGACACCAATCTTTGTCTAAATTGGGAGAAGAGCCACTTTATGGTCAAAGAAGGCATAGTCCTTGGCCATAAGATTTCCAAAATGGGATTGAGGTTGATAGAGCAAAGTTGATGTTATTGCTAAATTGCCTCATCCTACTACCGTCAAAGGTATTAGGAGTTTTCTAGGTCATGCCGGGTTTTATCGTAGATTCATACAAGATTTTTCTAAAATCGCTCGGCCTATGACCCATCTTCTTGAAAAGATGCTCCTTTTATCTTTTCTCACGAGTGCATCAAGCTTTTGAAACATTAAAGAAAAAGCTACGGGCACCCATTCTAGTTGCCCCGATCGGGATTTACCCTTTGAACTCATGTGCGATGCAAGTGATTTTGCTATCGGTGCGGTCTTGGGGCAGCGTAAAACCAAGCATTTTAGCCTATCCACTACGCAAGTAAGACTATGATTGAAGCTCAAACCCATTACACCACTACTGAAAAAGAATTATTGGGCATGGTGTATGCGTTTGAAAAGTTTGACCATACCTTATCTTGACCAAATGCGTGGTGTATACGGATCACTCGGCTCTCAAATATCTCTTTGCAAAACAAGATGCAAAGCCGAGATTGCTCCGTTGGGTTCTCCTCCTACAAGAATTTGATATCATTATCGTGATAAAAAGGAGGCGAGAACACAGGCTGCGATCATCTGTCCGTCTAGAAAACCCTCACCGGGATGTGTTCGAGAAAAGGAAATAAATGAAACATTTCCTCTCGAAACACTCAATGTGGTTTCTTTTCGTGGAGATTCTTGACCCCATGGTTTCTTGACTTTGCAAATTACCATGCGGGTAACTTTGTGGTGAAAGGGATGTCGTCCCAACGAGAAAAACAAATTCTTTAAAGATGTAAAACATTATTTCGGACGACCCTACTTATTCAAAATTTGTGCGGATCAAGTCATCGAGGCGATGTGTGTATGGTCGGGAAGCTATTGACATTCTCAAGGCTTGCCATTACGGACCTCTTGGGGACATCATAGCCCCAACTACACCGCCAAGAAGGTGTTTGATTCCGGATTCTATTATTGCGATTTACAAAGATGCCCCGAATTTGTCAAAACACATGACGCTTGTCAGCGTCACGGAAATATCTCACAAAGAAATGAAATCATAAGCGCCATTCAAGTGTGTGAGATTTTTGACATCAGGGCATTGACTTTATGGGGCCATTTCCATCATCTCGAGAAACAAATACATACTCGTGGCGTTGACTATTTGTCAAAATGGGTTGAAGCTAAGGCTTTGCCTACCAGCGATGCCGAGTTGTTGTGAAATTCTTGAAATCTCTTTTGCTAGGTTTGGAACTCCACGAGCTATAATCGGTGATCGTAGTGCGCATTCTGCAATGACCAATTTGATAGAGTCATGAAAAGTATGGTGTAACTCACCGTCTCTCTCTGCGTACCACCCCGAACAAGTGGGCAAGTGGAAGTTTCAACCGAGGGATTAAAAGAATTCGGAAAGGACGATGGCGAAAACCGTGCCTCTTGGTCGGATAAGCTAGATGGCGCACTCTGGGCCTTCCGTGCGACTTATAAAACACCCATCGGGTGTACTCCATACTAAGCGGTGTACGGAAAGGCGTGTCATCTGCCGGTTGAGCTTGAGCACAAGGCATCTTGGGCCTTGAAACATGCCAACCGATATTCAGACGGTGGTGATCACGGAAAGTTCAAATGAATGAATTAAATGAACTCCGTGATCAAGCATACGAAACTCTTTGATCTACAAAGAAAAGACAAAGAAGATTCATGACTCAAAATCAAGAACCGCGTTTTCAACGTCGGTGATCGAGTCCTTCTTTTCAATTCAAGGTTGAAGATTTTCTCGGAAAACTAAAATCCCACCGGTGCGGACCATTCACCATCACTAAAGTATTTCCATATGGAACCATTGAGTTATCTCAACCCGATGGTCCAAACTTTAAAGTGAATGGTCATCGGTTGAAGCATTATTTTGGAGAGGACATTCCCCACATGGTTGTCCGGATCTACAAACTTTCCCATGAACCAATGAATGCGGGGATCGAGTCAAGCTAGCGACTCGGGAATCAAAAAAATAGCATGCTATATGGGTTTTCACCCGTATTTCGACTTCTTTCTACTTTCTACCACCCTAGTGTGGGGAGTTGCCCATTGTTGTATATAAAGTAAAAAAAAAAAAAATCTCTCAAAATAATGGCCGTAGTATTTCCCTTTTACGTTCTCGGTTTCGGCATAACCGCGGTACTTTGAATATTGAGGGCAATATTCATTTCTAGTGTGGGGAATTCTCACGAATTTTATCATGTAATTATACCGCTAATTCCCCATTTTGGCCAACATTTTTTTGGAGTAAGTGTCTTGCACTTACTCAACTTCTGATTATCGATCCGCCATGTCTAATAAACAAAAGCATTGGCTAATCCGAGAGCAAGCGGCTCTTGGTAAAGATATCTCAAATCCGTTGTGACTTGCAATTTGCCCAAAATTGTATGGTGTTCATTCACCATATCCTTAAAAGTGAAGAGTTGGCTAGCCCGCAAGTTTATAGCTTGTGGTAAAGCGATTGGAAAACCATAATTGGTAATCGGCTCACCAAAGATAGTATATATTATCTAAGAGTTGGCTAGTCCGAAGCAAACGACACGGTAAAGACAAATCAAATCCGTTGGAAGGCGGTGATTTGCTCAAAATCATTTGGTTATCGGTGTACCAAGGTTCTTACTTGAGCTGAAACATTTGGCTACTCGAGTAATGGCTTTTGGTAAAGAGATGAAATCCATTAATTTTCTCAAAACATTGCTAGGGACTAGCAATATCTTAGTGTGGGGATTGATGCGTGTCTAAATACTCATCATTTTGTACCATTTAAGCGCAAAACATCGAAAACACTCGAAATGCATCAAAATGATAAAAATATCACAAATAAGTGTTTTATGTGTTTTAAATGCAAAATATCAAAATCGGTGAAAAGCATATCAAGTTTGCATAATTGGCGAGTTTTAGTCCCCAAGTTTAAAAAGTTGTCAAAAAGCAGGTCCTGGTAAATCAAAATAAAGAAAAATATCATTTCAAGTCCCTAAGGATTCATGAGTTGTCAAAATTGGTCATTGAGATTTAAATTTGCAAAATTACAACTTAGGTCCCTAAACATTGAAACTTGTCACAAATAGTCCTTTGAAAGTTTGAAAATGTCAAAATGGTCCTTGTACTATTGAAACTTGTCAAAGTGACCCTTGAAACAACTTTGGAAAATTGGCAAAATGGTCCCTCAAGTTTGGAATAATTGCGGTTTGGTCCTTGTCATTTAAACCAAGCCATGACCCTTTAACTGTTTTGACCCTGCCATTACCCTTTTGGACCCCTGCGAATTCATTTTGACCCCCGTCAATAATAGACCCTTGGTCAAACACCCAGTCAAACCTCCCAATCCCGCCCACCTTATCCCCTCTTCCCCAACCACTTGACTGCAACTCTCAGGCATCACCTCTCCCCTCAGACCTTATCCCTTTCCCCCTCATCATCACATCTACCAACTTATCACACCACAATTAATGCCACCCCCCAGTTGCAAATTCAGAACCCCAGAGGTCAAAACATCCTTTCCCGCCAAAAGTTGATCAATGGCCAAAAATGACCCAACTGATCCAATTGCTATCAAAGCAAGTGGGAAATGCTCAGATTGGAGAGAGAATGCATTTTGCATATAAAGAAAGGAAGAAGAGAGGAGGAGAGCAGTAGTTTTTAGTTTTAAAATTTGATATATGTCGTTTTTATCATCAATGTATTAATTTAAGTCCAAAATTGTTATTTTCAGTTTCTATGTATTAAAACTTAAGTCACTTAATCATTTGTAATCAAGTTCAAGTTCTAATTACAAGTTTATCCAAGTTTCCTGTTTTTAAGTTTTCGTTTATATATGCACTTTTGAATGAACTAAAAGCCAGGCTTCAACAAGCCTTATTATAACTCAAATAAGCTAACTAAAGCTGTGTGTAGCTTTTAGTGAGCTTAATTCTAAGTTTTAAGCATATTGGGTATCCGGTCAACAAAAGTCAACCTGTGCAGAGATTTTGGTTAAGCAGTCATGGAATTGGGTATGGGCTGATGCAGAGTTGATTTGGATTGGTTTTGGTATAGAATAGTATAGTTTGGGTTGTGTTTAAGCTGCAAAATAAGCTGGGACACTGTGAGTTTTTTTTTATTTTCTTTCCATTTCTAATTCAGTTTATTTAAAGTGTTTATGTTGGAATCGTGGTCATTAAACATCTTAAACTGTTTATCTAGTTGTAATTAGGATATTAGATTTAGTTTAAGTGGTAGAATGAGCTAAATCGGTGTTGGTAGTTTAAAGTTCAAAGCAGTTTTTGAATTGGTGTTTGGATCGATTAGCATTATGAGGTTTTAGCTTTGGCTTATGCTTAAAATCTGTCTACTAAGTCTCCATTAGGTCCATTAGAGTCATATCGTCATCAAATTGCATCTGCATTAGCTCATAGTCAAAATCTTATATAACTTTGTTCTAGTTTCATATACATTGGAAATTTGTGAAATTAAAGGCTTGTTTTGTGTTTAGAATTCATAGAGATAGCTTGATTCAGTTTCATTTCATCATAAAACATCATATTCAGTCCATAAATTAAGATCAAAGTTCATTATAGTCAAAGTTTCATAACTGCTCAAAAAGTCAAAATAGTTGAAAAAACAAGTTTTGACCCAACATAAGTGGATTTTTAATTGATTCATTTCTGGGTCAAATTCATTAAAACTTTGGGTTTATAAACTTCAGTTGGTCTAGTTTCTTAATATGGTTTTTGTAGATTTTTGGTAATTTTGTATAAGCTCCAAATGAGCTTGTCAATTAGGTCAAATATGCCCTGTGACAGGGCATAGTCACAGTGCAATTTTCTCAGTTCTTGCAGAGCTTGTCAAAAGCTCAATTGAGCTTATCTCAGGCTCATCTTTGGTTCATAGGTTCCTAGCCAGGTCTCCTTCAGGTTCCAACTTCTGGTTTTTAGTTCCAGCTTATTTGAGTGGCTTATTTTCAAGCCACAAAGTAGACATAAAAACTGATTTTGGCACTTAAGCTCAAAACATCAAATCTGTGTAGTTTGGATTTCAGAGGTTTAGGCCAGTTGTAATAAGTTGCTTTTAAGTAGTTTTAACATATTATAGCTTCTGTATCAGTTTGGTGCTCATTTGTAGCCTTGGCTTATTTCAAGTGCTTATCTATAAGCACTTGTCCTTCTGATTCATAATCCTACACATAAGCTCTGGTTTTATATTTTCATAGATTCATAATATTAATTTAGACTTTTCTGAATTTTCATATTTTTCTAGCTTTGTTTGCTATTTTCTTCATTTAAAAGCAGTTTTTAGGCATTTTAATTAGCTTTTAATACAATTAAATCAGAAAACTTCCAAAAAAATAATTTTTCAATTTTCCTAGGTTAAGATAAATATAAAAAGCAAAAAAATTATTTTTCCAGATTTTTCATAATTTAATTTGTAATTTTTAATTTAAGTAGTTTTAAATAGTTTTTAATTCATAGAAAATAGAAAAATAATCAGAAAAATACAAAATTAGTTTTGAAAATTCTCTTTAGTTATTTTAGATTTTTCTAAGTCATAATTTCATTTTTCAAGCTTTATTTCATATTTTCTTGTATTTTAGGTTATTATTAAATAGTTAAAAATAGTTTTTAATTAATAATAATTAGATAAATAGTTTTAAAAATAATTTTCCTTTTCTCAAAATTTTCTCTTATCATTAGGTTTGTAAAATGTCATTTTATATTTTTAGGATTAATCTTGTTTAATTTTCATATTTTCTTTTGTACCTCGCGTAGTTTTAATTTAAGTTTTATAAAGAAAAATCAAAAACATAATTTTAAAAATAGTGATAGCGTTTATTTAATATAATTTATCTTTTAATTTTCTTTAATTTGCATTTAAGCCCTGTAATTTATAAACTTTTCTTTAGGTATAATCGATCATATCTCTTTTAGTTCAAATTCTCTCGATCACTATCGTTTGATTATTCTCGCATGTTCGTTGGGACTTAACGACACAGGGAAACACTATACTCTCTCGGACTTCATTGCATTTTGTGTATGCAGGCTGTTTTAAGTTTCTTACGGTTAGCCATTCACAGTGGCTAGCTTGTGTGAGCTAACAGCGGTTTAGCACCAATCGATCACCTTATAACTCCATGACTAACCTATGTTGCCATTAAAATCACGGTTGTGAAGAATCTCTCAAAGGGTTTGTAAATGAAAATCATGTTTGAACCTTTGTGAGAGATAGGATTTTGCATAAATCTCCCCTCCACATGTGCTTAAGAGTTTTAATGGTTTAAATGCACGGATGAGGAAAGAGCGCACATTTTGAATTGATCCACCGGAGATAGACAATCCCCGCGAGATACGGTTCGTTGCATAGTTAAAGAGTTACATTGTCGACTTTTAGGTGACAACTAGCTCTAATAACTACCTTGAAGGTGTAGACAAACCTCGAAAGGTTGTCATACCGTCGAGTTCATGTCTACCAAGAGTATCTCGAATGGTACTTTCTACTTGGACAAGTCCTTTGCGAGACACGTTTACATTACTAGCGAACTAGCTTGAAATTATTACCGTCAGGGACAAGTCTTTTCGAGTTACTAACAGTTTAGTATCGTCGATTCATTGGTTAACTCAAGTACACAGATTAATTTGCATTTTGCACAACATATTTCTTATCACACAATTTTCTCCCCTCAAAATGGCATATAAAATGTTATTTTGAGCGGTTGAAATAAATATGACCATTTCGAGTGTTGCGGAAGATGACCACTATGAACAATTTGTGAACAAAGTTTTAATTCAAATACTCCCCTCGACAAGTGATATAAGCGGTTGAGGTTTTGAAAATCTTCTGGGAAGTACTTGTTCTTTTGAGCAAAACATTGAAAAATGAAAGGTTTAATAGGTTATACTCAAAATAAGAAGCTTTCGCTCCTTTTATAAGGATTGTGGCTTTGAAGCGTACCACGGGTCCTTTCTTGACAATTACGGGTTGTACCTTTGTTATGTGTGCACAAGCCATGACATATATAATCACACATCCAAATTTATAATGAAAGAACCAAATCAAGGGTACCGGGAAGTCCGGTGATGTCGCGGGGAGTGCGAGCAGGCGTTGATAGCCGGTGATGTTGATCTGGTCGACCACCAACAAAGCTTTCCATCGTTACAGGCGGTCCCTTTGAAACAACCTTTCATCAATCATTCGATGATCCTCCTCACATCCTGCGATCACGAGAATTCCATCGCTTAGGAGACCCGATCTTTTGATGGATGTCCTTCAACCTATATGCCAATCCGTCCCTAACCATCTTCAGGTGTGATCTCAAACTTGTGAAGTTCACTACACGCCATTAAGCAATTTCTTTGTAGTTCACTCTGATGGCAGCGCCGAAAGGTTTCACGATGAGTGTGTATTGTGAGAGGTGGTTGATGTCGGGAAGATCTAGGCGAGGTGGTGAGAAGTTGACACGGGTGCGATAAGATTCAACGACCCGGTTGGAGATCTTCTACACGTTCCTTGATGACTATCGTCGATGAAGATGAGCGATGACTTGATGAATTCACGTTGTACTTGGTTGAAAATTGCCTCATGCGACCTTGTACTTTAGCAAGATACATGTCTTGATATGGTTGATAGACAAATTCTCAAAGTCGACTTCAGAGAAAGCATAGTCCCTTTCATCTTGTCATTTGACCACGATATTCTTAAGGAAGGTGTAGTCCACTTAGATGATGAGAACAACATGTTTTATGGCAGCGATATCCTTAATCTTGAACACCGCATGTTGAGACTTACGAACTGGCGACACGTAGTAGATTCTTTGGCGTTCGGCCAATGATGAATCCGTACATTGCATCTCGGTCGTATGCTTCCACTTTGTCGAGAGAGCGGTGTTTGTACGTTCCTCAATGGCTATGATTCGAGTATATAGGCTGCGGAAATGGAAGTGTCAACGATGTAGCGTATTTCCTTGAACCATCGCCACCGTGTAGAAGAAATTCGGTCTTTGTTGAAGAAATATCCGAATTGGATCCTAGGTTCATCTGGTTGGCCAATTGTTGGTAGAGGTTTTGACGATCGGTGTAGTATGGAGGGTTGTCCGTTTGGTGAAGTCGATGTTTGCTACGGGTTGAGCCAATCCATGTTGTTAGACATAGCTCGAGCAATGTTTTCAAGGTGATATTCGACCTCGATGGCACTTTTCGAGCTATCTTTCCACGGTTGAAAAGCTTCATTCTTGATTCGCCTCAACTCGGTTCGTCATCTTCTTCACTGGAACTTTTCTTGCAAAGTTTTGTATGCTCAATGTATTACCATCTACCAAATCGACCTTCTTGGGGTAGGGAGTGTTGTTAACAAGATTAGAGAACCATTCAAATTCTTGATTTTATAGTCATCTAGCCAAGATCGGCGTCGGTTTGAGGCGTCTTCTTCTTCTTCTTTTGAAGGCCTAGATGATGATTACGGTTTCGAACTTGTTTGGGAGAGGTGGGTTGTTGTAGGGGCTCAAGGACCTCTTTATCGTCACCACCCGTATACTCAAAGGGATCACCGGTTTTGAGTCGGGGTGGTAACTCGGAATCGTCTGAGGTTTACAGCAGAAGAGCGAGGAGGAGACTTTTGTTGAGTAGGAGTCCGTTGAGAGGAGGTAACATAGAAGATGATTCACGGACTTCTTCTAACGTTTAGCTTTATCATGCTTATCCCGATCCTTGTCTTCATCGTCTCTAGGGCGTTTAGACTTTCGACTTGAATCTACATGCTTCTTTGAGTTGGTAGTGCGGCAATGCTTGAAACAGACTTTCCTTCCTCGAAGTAAATGTCCCAGTTGTGTAGACATTTGTGTGACAAGCTTGGCCACCAATTCATTATCCGAGAAAACTACAAGATCGGATGGATTGATTGTGACGGTTAAAGGTGTGGATCTTATAGTTTGCTAGCTATCTGCATAAGATTTGGATATAGTTATGCGGTAAACATCTCCTTTGTGACTTTAGGAGCGAAATCTGAAGGTACTTGTTAGTGTAACCTTGATCATTTCGTTCAGTTCCTCTTGGCGATGACTTCTCATGAATTCTGGATAAACTTCCTTTCTTCTTGCATCTTGTCATTCTCGTCATGTAGATATTGTATTTGTTGATTGAGAAAGTTCGACTTCTGTATAACATGTCTTTCATTCGACTTGTTTGTGTTTTCACAATTCTTTCATGTGTCTAAGAAATCCAAGATCGAGGTGGTTTCTTCACAGATTTGGATGTTGATTTGGTTGATTTCTTTGATGGTGGTGGTGAGGAATGAGATGATGAATCTGATGAGGAGGAGACATGAGGAGGCTCGGGGTCCTTAGGGGGTGCATAAGTTTCCTCCTTGGAACGAGTTGGACTGTTGAGAAGAAAATCATCATAATTCGCTTGGTCATCTTGTCTAGATTTAGCCTTTTCTTCCGTCTGAGCCTTAGCTTCTTCATCAGTCTTTTCTTTCTCAGTCTTATCCTTTTCTGGTTCCTCAATGTTATGTTCGATGACACCTCCACAAGTGTTTGTTGTTGCACAAGTAGTGGCACGGATCCCTTATCGGGTCGATTAACCGCATCGGGATCACGGTGAGAGGTGGCGACACCACTTGATCCTCAGGGCCACCCATTTGGTCTTTGAAAATTCTTGACTTTTGAATGTGTCTAACTAATTTAAACTTCTTCTTGTAGGATTGATCCGGTAGCTCTTCTTCTTCTTCTGAGCTTTCATCATAGGGCACAAGTGCGAGTCTTCCCTTTTCCTTTATCGACTTGAGGACTTGGAGGTTTTGGCACTTGAAGGATTGTCATCCTTGCGGTTTGAGTAAGTAATCTCTTCATACGTAGCCGGTACCTTGAGCTTTCGTCAAAAGCTTTCTTTGCGGTTCGGTGTGGGAATAGGTTCGACTTCCTTTACGGAACAATCCTTTTACGAGGAGGATTCCTTTTGGGAAGTTTCCTATAACTTCGAGAACTTCTTGCACTTCGGCACTTCTCTTACGGTTCTCAGAAGGAGTTCTGAAGGTTTTCATCAAGATGACCAACTTTGCCTTCTTTTACCGCTACAAGATACCTTTTATGCGTTTCAAGCTTCTTGAGTTCTTTAGTCGAAGGTGATCGGGTAATACAACACTCTGTTTCTTTGTTGACGATTCCTTGATTACGGTGATAGTGTAGGTTCGGTCAACATATCGTGATTATGCGGGTCATTGAGCCTCTGTGGAATATCGGGATTAAGTCAAGTGCTCTTTGGATCAAAAGCTTTGTGTATCGACATAGGAATCTTTGAGCCAAGTTTCTTGTGAAATAGCATCATGTCCTCCCATATCGGTGCTTGATTTCGATGTCCTTCTTATTGATCGAGACCGGAAGATTTGCGGTTCCATGAGCTTTGGATGCTCATAACCACTATCACGACGAGAGCCGATTTGGTGATGATGAGGTAGAGGGTTCTCCACGGTTGTGGAATGTTCTTAAGCTCCACATGAGAATGCTTAGAGATAACTCTGAAGCTTCATCATAGCTGTTGGGAATTACGTGAAGCGATGATTACAGCGATCGGAAACAATTGATTATCTTTGAAGAGTTTCTCTTGAGTATTATAAGCGTACAAAGTAGGAACTATCTTTGAAGTTATTCTCTTGAAGTAGTGGAAATATAGGTCTCTTGAAATCTTGAAGCCATGGAATCTGTTGAAGTAGTGAAGTACGGATCTCTTTGAGCGGTGTTGGAATCTCTTGAAGATATAATCTGGTGATTTAGTGAAGCCGTGATTCTGTGATATAGTGAGCGAGTAGAATATGCATCTGTTGTATTATTTATATGCTAGCCCATCATTATTATTGTACTGCCCAAGGTTAGCATGGGCATGTGTATGGGTTTTACATTTATTTATTTGCATGCTTGTACTTTTCCCTAGAAAGGGAATAGTGTTCCTTGTCTATAAAAGGAACATAGGCATGCTTGTTCTTTTCCCTAAAAAGGGAATAGTGTTCCTTGTCTATAAAAGGAACATAGGCATGCTTGTTCTTTTCCCAATAAAGGGAATAGTGTTCCTTGTCTATAAAAGGAACTTAGGTCTATTGTATTGAGATAATTTTTTTCCAGAAAAACATTCAAGAAAAACCTCTATAGAGAGGGTGTAAAGATCCATAGAGGATCATTTGTTTGTATAAGAAAAACCTTGTTTGGTAACTTTGATTGTGTTCTTATTATTCCGCTGTGCATGTTCAATCATTGTTATTATACTCTCTAGTTGAGTCCGGATCTTGGATTTAACAATTGGTATCAGAGCGGGTGGCTCTCGATCTTGAGTTTACAAGGTTTTTCGAAGACGATACAAAATTCGCAGTTCTTTAAAAATTCGTAATGTTTACTGAAGACAGTTTTCAAACGATCATAACTTTTTAGTGAGCCGTTGGATCGGTGAAATTTTAATTTGGAGCTTCTATATTCTCATCTAACTTTCCATCAAGGAATTGTTGATCGAGGTCTCGGTCAAAAGATATAGGTGCGGAAAAGCTGCTGCGAGACACCATCATGTAAGTTGAATTTTTCAAGTTTTTAGTAACACCAAAAGTGTCACTAAAGACCAAAAGTGTCGTCTTTATACTTAAAAAAAAAAATAAAAATTAAAAAAAAAAAAAAAAAAAAAAAGCGAATTCATAAAAGATTGATGGGGTCAATAATTTGATTTCCATATTCTTGTCGTGGTATGATATAAACACTTTGACTGTGTTCGTAACCCACGAGGGTTTTGATTGGTTGAAGTGGGGAAAAGGGTTACCTGATTGGCTGACAGAATTTTTATTCATTTCTGCTGAAATTCGATGTGGGGTGATGGATGATTGTTATGGTGTGGATCATTAATTTGAATGGTCTATTGGGTTATCACGTGGGTTACAAAGTGTAGAGGTCTATCACATGAGATCACACGTGGAGTCAAATTTTTTTTTCTCCGCCGTTGCTGCTGAAGGTTTATGTAAGGTTAAAACAAAATTTTGGTCCCCACTATTTTACTGTTTCTGCTGAAGTTCATAAGGTGGTTCTTTGGAATTTTCTTGCTACATTCATTCTGTGCAATCTTTTCTCCTCAACATGGCGTAATTTGATAATAATAGGGATGATGTTATATTTCCTTATTTGATGGATGATGAGTACAATGCGGGCTAAAAGATGGAACCTTTGGATCATGAATAATGATATGAATGTCGGAAGGTGATCCAAAATAGCATGATTTAAAAGGGTTGGAAGTGATCGTGATGGGAACTACATTATTAGTCCTCCAACATTGCGGATGAACACATTCTTTGTACAAAGAGAGTCAAAGGTCTGTAATATCTTGCTTAAATCTATTCCTGCGGATCATGTAGCGAGTTTCGCTATATGGGTGATGCAAGTTTTATATGGAATGCGCTTAAAGCGAGGTATGGTGAAAAGGCTAATCTCGAGAAAATGAGCAAGGAAGTTGATCTTTGAAGGTTATGCCATCCGCCAATTGCTTTCATGGGAATCTCTCGGTACATACTTGTGATTATAGTTGTAAGGAGAAATATAATGAACTTAAAGAAGCCTATGATTCCATGAAACCTAAATATGATGAATGCTATATTGATATTGAAGCTCATAAACTAGCATTAAAAGCGTTAGAGCGACAAAGGTATGGTTTCAAAAGAATCAAACGATTTTATGAAGAAAAATAAAGTTCTTCTGAATTGATCTAGATATTGCAAATATTAACTTGAAAAGAGCGAGAAAGAAAAAGGCGATGCTACTTCTTTGAAAACCTAGTGCTTAAAGAGAAACTAGATGAGGAAATTGCTAGACATAAGGAATGGTTATTGAATGGAAATAAGTTAGCTAGTCACATCTATGCTAGTCAAAATCCTAATACTCCTATAGGTTTAGGCTTTGAGAAGTATGTAGGAATAGAAGCTAGGAATGATAGTCGTAAATCAACTCCAGCAGGGTTAGCTAACTTTATAAAAGAAGGTGATTTGCATGCTGTCCCTGGACCCATTAGAGGTGAATTCATGCCTATTAACCTGTCCATTCCAGATGCCTTTGATGGATCACACCATTTATATAGCAAAAAGTCAAGTGACTTGCCAGTCCTTAGTAGCAAAACTAATGAATCATCTCTTGTTCTACAAGTGACAAGTCATCGAACCTAAAGTCCCTTGACTATGCCTCATATGATTCAAGTGAAGTATGACTCACCTAAGCACACACCATGACCACACCCAAGTCCATAGTAGGCGATGATGAGCTCAAAACAAAGCCAGTTGCTTATTCTGTTAAACACAATTTTCCTTCTAGATCTGTTTTTGATAAGTTTAAATGTAATAAACAAAGTTGTGTTAAGAATAAGTCATTTAAGAAGAAATCTTGTTTTATGTGTGGTAGTAAACTCCATCTTATTATAGACTGTGATTATCATGAGAAAAAGATGAGTGCTTCCTCTGGCCACAAGACTTCTAGACCCACATGGACTAATGTTGCTAGTATTCCTCCATTTGTTCCCAAAGTTGCTCATGTGAAACCAGGTAAACCTGTTCCTACTGGTAAACCAAAGGTGAATGCATCTGTTTCACAGCAGCGGGCTTAATAGGCCTTTTCCGGTTCCTACGGTGGAGGATTTTTTCACCGATTACTCTTTGGATGGTGGAGCGATAAGGCTAGGCTTATGCCTATAGACCTAAAAGTTCTTATTTTCATCATATACACCTTATGTATCTCATATGAATAAGGCACATGGTGGAGTTAGTGTGACAAGCTGTTGTTAAGCCCTCGACATGTTATTCTTGGAAAACTTAAAGGAAAGGTTCATTACGGGTACCCAAGAACAATAGTCTTTGTCGGTGCATTGATTGAGGGAGGCATAAGCCTAAGGGAGGCTTATTGTTGTTTTGTATTCTAACCATTTTGTAGTGTTGGATCCTTATACGCCTTAGGGAGGCTTAGTGTTTGGTTGACACTACAAGCTGTCTTTGGTTTCTGCTGCTGCTTGATGGTACCTTGTAGTTATTTTTATTCCTTCTTAGTTTTGTTGATAAAAAAAATAAATAAAATAAAAAAAAAAAAAAATAAATAAATAAATAAATAAATAAATAAAAATAAAAAAAAAAAAAAAACACATGTGTTCGGTTTCTACTCTCTCTTGCTTGCGAGGTTTTGGTGTTGGTTCATTACTACACCACTCATGGTTTCATCTCACCATGTCTTTCGACACAAGAGTTGGCTAGCCCACAAGATTATGGCTTGTGGTAAAGGTCATGAAATCCATAAATGGTAATCAACTCACCATGATGTTGACGGCATTCCATCAAAGAGTTGGCTAGTCACGAGCAAGCGGCTACGGGTAAAGACAAGTCAAATCCGTTTATATGGTTCTTTGTTTTGCCAATAAATCGATGGTTATCGGTGTACCATAGTTTTCTAACTTAAACATTTGGCTACTCCGGTGGTGATGGCTATTGGTAAAGAGACATCAAATCCATTATTTTCAATGATTCACCTCTCACGGTGTTAACACACTGGATGTGATGAGAATAGTATGCAACTAATAAGTTTTGATGTACAATATGTCTTATGTTCTTTGCAAAGACACAGCGTTTCAAAGTTTGGTCATCATAGAGATGACATTGTTTTTGGTTCTTTACTCATCGATGTTCGAGAACAATCCTCAAGTTGTGAAGTGTTGAAGATTGTTGGGAAGGATGGTTGGGAAATTGTGTCATTTGTGCTACAATCCTCTAGTTCGAAATTTTAAAGATATGGAAGCTGGAACTTAAATGATACAATCCTCTTGGATTCAACAATCGATATCATTTAAATTCCGGTTTAGGGAGGATTGTTGGGAATTTCGTGAAGCAGATGATTAGCGATCGGAAACAATTGATTATCTTTGAAGAAGAGTTTCTCAAGTATTATAAGCGTACAAAGTAGGAACTATCTTCAAGTTATTCTCTCAAGTAGTGGAAATATAGGTCTCTTGAAATCTTTGAAGCCATGGAATCTGCTGAAGTAGTGAAGTACGGATTCTGCTGAAGCAGTGTTGGAATCTGCTGAAGATATAATACGGCTGATTTAGTGAAGCCGTGATTCTGCTGATATAGTGAAGCAGAGTAGAATATGCATGCGCTGTATTATTTATATGCTAGCCCATCATTATTATTGTACTGCCCAAGGTTAGCATGGGCATGTGTATGGGTTTTACATTTATTTATTTGCATGCTTGTACTTTTCCTAGAAAGGAATAGTGTTCCTTGTCTATAAAGGAACATAGGCATGCTTGTTCTTTTCCTAAAAGGGAATAGTGTTCCTTGTCTATAAAAGGAACATAGGCATGCTTGTTCTTTTCCCAATAAAGGGAATAGTGTTCCTTGTCTATAAAAGGAACTTAGGTCTATTGTATTGAGATAATTTTTTCGGAAAAACATTCAAGAAAAACCTCTATAGAGAGGGTGTAAAGATCCATAGAGGATCATTTGTTTGTATAAGAAAAACCTTGTTTGGTAACTTTGATTGTGTTCTTATTATTCCGCTGTGCATGTTCAATCATTGTTATTATACTCTCTAGTTGAGTCCGGATCTTGGATTTAACAATAGCCAATATCAAGCAAGAATTGTAGAACAGTCTCCTCAGTAGGTGTGGCAAAGAAGTCAGTTGACTCGATTTCAGGAATGAGAAGCACAGCCCGCAAGTCATCATGAGTGATGGTGACTTGTTTGTGATTAAGTATTCTTGTCTGACACTTTGACCGATGATCCTCTGCATAGAGTTCGAATTCTTTGAATGTAGATTTCGATCTTGTGGCGAGTGTGAGAGCATGTTACGGTATGGATGATTCCTTAGAATATCCACAACAATGAGACAAGAAGATTACGAGCATGTGAGGGTTTCAAAGTCAACCCTAAGGTTATTATTTCCAATCTTTCTCGGATAGCCATTTGGGAAGATATCGCAATAGTGAGAACCTCGGTGCATCCACATTCATTTGAGCGACCATGTCGTGATGCGAAATAATATTAGCCAAAAGAACCAACATATCGAAAGACATAATGTTAGTCAACATAAGGTTTTATTGTCTAGTTATTGAATATAAAGTGTCAATGATTATTACGAGTCCGAGTCACTTGTTTGTCCAATAGTCTAATGGCGTCGTGAAATATTTAGTGAGTTAGTTAACTTTAAGTTTTAAAGTTTATGTTATCACTTATTGTTCACAACATATCAAGCGATTAAGTTTATTAGTGACATTATTGGATTCTTGGCGTTATGATTAGTTTATTTACAAGTTTGTACACGTAACAATTCATAATGAAGGTCAATCCAGCTTAAGCGTAGCTTTGGCAAAGTTAAGCATAAGCGATAATGATATACGCGTGAGCGAAAGCTTACGCGTGGGATCTAACTTACAGCGTAAGAGAAGTTACGCGTGGAAAGGGAGCCTTATGCGTAGGATTCTGGCGTGGGCGTATAAAGACCTTACGCGTAAGGCTTACTCGTAAGAGTAGACCTTATCGCGTGGAGTCATGTTTCGCATATCCTTCACAGGATCGCGTGGTCCATTGTAGAACCTTATGCGTAGTAGTTGTCGTGGGATTTCTCTTACGCATAGCGCCACGCGTAAGGTAATCCTATCGTGGAATAACAATCAACCTTGATTACGAATTGTATGCGTAGCAATCACGAAATAAAACCATCATATCATCAATCTTAACACATATATTCATTCTACAATCAAATCATGGCATGAAAGCTTGTTAATCATTTATGCATAGAAACACTTACGCGTGGGTCAAAACCCTAAGGGTTATGAATTACGCATAAGATTTCTAACCATGGAAATTGCGCAAACTTTTTTGGAAGGTCTTAGATGTTATAAGAGTCTAATAACCAAGTTTTAACACTCGATTCGTGATGAATCAAAATACCCAAACTTTAGAACTTTAAACCCTAATTCCTAATTACGAGTAAATCGGTGTTTACGGGTAGTTATAAAACACGGATATCATCAATTCAACATCATATAAACATAACACAACAATATTTTGACCGAAACATACACATTTGTAAACACCAAATCGACTCATAAACCCTAATTCTCAAAAATCATCAATTCGTGTTTCTTGGTGGTTTTAGAAGGTAAAAATAGTATCCTTGTTGTTAAAAACACGTTTTGACACTTTCTTTTCAACCAAAACACACTCATATTGATTGTGTGTTCATACGCTTATGCGTAGAACACATAATCACGCATAACTAATGTTTTAGCCGTAGGATTTGCTTGAAATTCAAAACCTTAGCTTGTATTATCGTTAAGATCATGAAAACACTTACAAAATGATGATCTAGAGTACGGTTTCTTGAGCGAATATTAGGCGAGGATCTTTTAGGTTAGAAGTAATAAATGTGAGGATAATGTTAGGTGGAGGATGTTTTATTAAAATAACTTTAACATTTTGGCAGTTTGGTCCCTCCACTTTTCCTTTTACATACAAAGCCATTTAACTTCCATTTTGGTTATCCAACAAAGATTTTAAGAAAGAAACTTGACGACACTCCCCTCGACTTAGATAAATGATGAAAGGTTATAAATTTTAGTCCGAGGGTGTCATTTAACGAAAAGTTTACCACCATTGATAAAAGAAACAACAGGGATAGGATAACATGCAAGTACGAGATGTTTTGAAGCAGATTAAGTGAAAATTTTCTCCCCTCAACACTTGATCGTAAAAATCTTGAATTTTGAATGATTATAGTGTTGAAGGAAAAATGTACTTGCCATGTTGAAAGATTATAGATTAGATGAATATTTTTGTTGTTTTATAAGATTTTATATTTTTGTATTTTGTTTTGAAAATTATTTACAAAAGATGTTTTGGTGTTTGACGGGTTTTAAGGCTGTTTTAAGAGGTCATCCAATTCCTCTTGAGTCAAACACCTCATACCAATCCGGTGGATCGACTCATTAAACCTAGCGGGAGGTAAGGCTTTGGTGAGAAGATCGCCAATTGGTGTCTGTACCCATAAAGTATAATTCAACGGTACCTGTTCCACGTGGTCCTTGATGAAATGATAGCGAAGATCGATGTGCTTTGATTTAGTCTTGACGGGTTGCGAGATTGCAATGGCACTCCGATTGTCGCGATACATCGGGATACATCAAATACGTAACCATAGTCTTTGAGTTGTGTTCGCATCCATATGACTTGAGCACAACATGCGGACATGGCTACATATTCGCTTGGTTGATG
>CM040241.1:109372027-109584261 GCA_022545495.1 Chrysanthemum lavandulifolium | reverse complement strand
GGACCAATATTGACAAGTTCCAATAGTACAGGACCGCTTTTGACATTTTCCATTTTCCGTGGACCAAACTTGACATTTATGAAAGTTCGTGGACCTTTTCGCTTTTTAACAAAAGATTTATTCAAGGACTATTTTTGACAATTTAGAATAATTCGTGGACCTTGAATAACATTTTTCTTTATTTTGCTTTACCAGGACTGCTTTTTGACAACTTTTGAAACTTGGGGACTAAACCGCCAATTATGCAAATTTGATGTTTTCACCGTATTTTGATATTTTTGCATTTAAAACACATAAAACACTTATTTGTGATATTTTATCATTTTGATGCATTTCTGAGTGTTTTCAGATGTTTTTGTAGTTTAAATGGTACAAAAATGATGAGTATTTAGACACTCATCACTTGGCCTTAGGCATCGAGCATGGGATCAAAGGATTAACTCTCTCACCTAATGACTTTGGGCATATTGTGATCAAGCATTCTAAGATTTCTTGAGATCGTTTGGCATATAGGCATGCATGTCCAATTGCATTATCATGAGGTTTCTCTAACTTATCCTCTTCAACAATCTCACGCATATTCTAGGCAATCCTTAAGGGATGAAGTATGTTTGAATAGCAAGTTTGTTGTTTCTTAGATGAGGAGGGACATATGTCACGCATAAAGCATATTTATTACTAGAGTGAACCTTTGATACACCATTTTCCCATTGGTCATTGGCATTTTCCCTTTAACTCGACTCTTCGATTCTCAATTTCTTTTTGCAACGAAGCTATTTGTTCGTTGTTATTGTTACGGGTGACTTTAATTGATTCAAATAACTCATTGAAATGACGTTTAACCTTTTCATTTTCTTCCTAAAACTTTCGTTTTCCTTTTGTAAAGCATTTACTAGGTTTTGAAGATGAAACGTTTGAGAATTCGAGAATCTAAAGGAGGAGGCATTTGGGAGCCTGCCATATTGTTTGTTTGACCCTTTAATCGAGAGATTTGGGCTTTCAACTTTCTCGATCGTGTTGCACCGAGCTTGGATCTGTTCATCACGCTTGTTAATTAAAACTGCGATCAAACTCTGGAGCATCTCAAGATGTCTTGACATTTGAAGTTTTGACATTTTCTTTAAGATGTTGATATTTTAGTTGTAAATTAAAATGTTCAACTTCTAGTTTAGAAAATGTTTAACGAAATTGTCGTGATCATCCATTCAATTTTCTCGCTTAGTTTAGAATTAGTTTGTTCAAGCTCAATGACACGATCATGGAGACTTTCAGGCCATGATAGTTCATGAAATTTGGAAGCATTAATAGAGCAATTTAAGTGTTGAAAACACATCTTGAGCAACACATTCGAGAATAAGATTCTCATTTAATGTATGCAAGTTCTTTCTTTCAATCTCATTATATTTCAAGATGCGCTCATAGTCACTAACTTCAACAACCATTGCATCAAATTCCTTTTCCATACCCTTAATATCGCTTTCTACCCCTTTTAAGACTCTCAAAGTGATCTTTAGAAGTTTAAAGAAGGCATGACCTCGCTTAAATAACATTCTTTCATTTGTTCAAAACCCCTTTCTCCTTGCTTATACGGTGGTGTGATCCTTTTCTTGCAAGTTTTCAAAATCAACAAATAGTTGAAATATAACGATTGGCTAATTAATGTCTTGCTTTTAGTGGCAATTGTTCTAGGTACAAGATGCATTGGTGTATTAGAGGATACACAATCGCTCTCCAGGCATTTTCCAAAGGAGAGGTTTGTTTCAACAATATTTTCCGTCGCTTATCTAAATCTTTTTCCGTAAGACTTGTTCGGGAGTCAACAAAGTCGAGGTTTAAACTTGTTCAAGGAAATCCAGCTTTTCCTTCTTGTAATCATGAGGAGAGATAATTATGTTTTCTCTTTGCATTTGGGATCATTTTGTTTCTTATTCATCTTTTCCTAGTGATTTCATTTAATTTCTTATCTTCCTCAAACAGCACTCAACGCAACTGGTTTCGCTAGGCTTAAGGACTTCATTACCATCATAAAGCACCTTATGAGCATTTATAGCCTTTTAATTACCTCCGATTG
Source organism: Chrysanthemum lavandulifolium (assembly GCA_022545495.1). Lineage (NCBI taxonomy): Eukaryota > Viridiplantae > Streptophyta > Magnoliopsida > Asterales > Asteraceae > Chrysanthemum > Chrysanthemum lavandulifolium. The sequence continues at coordinate 109,582,190 of CM040241.1, read as the reverse complement.
GTTCCTCAACAAGGGAATGCTATGCTTATCGCTTAAGACTCGATTTTGGTGACCATGTGAAGCAAATCGAATGGTGTTTCCTTGTATGTACAACTTGTTTTCAAGTTTGTTTTTCAAAGTTTTCAGATTAGAAAAATCTCTCAAGAGTTTTGATTCCTTTGCATTAAATTTTGCTTAAGCATTTCACATTTTCTTGAAGTTCTTGTTTTTGCTTAGTGTTTAGAAAGTTTTTCTTGCAAGGAATGTAATTTTGTTTCAATACTTCTTCTCTAAACTTACTTTTTCTAATTCACAGCACTCACTTGGTCATCCATTTCACCGTCATGAGTGGTCAACTCAAATTTTGCACGTTGTTCATAAATAGCAACACGCTCCTTATAGGCATTTAGTTCTTAAATTACGGAATCATCGAGAGCACATGCAAAGGTATTCATCAAAGACATAGTCATTGTTGACGCAGAAGATGCATCACTTGGTACAACTTCACTTTCACTTTGTTTCACGATTGATCGTACGGGACAATATTGTTGTACCTATATTTTCAACATTTGATTCAATAGTTTCAGTTGGTTGTACTTTGTCATGCCTCTGCTGCACATCAACATCATCGATAGTTTTAATACCTCCGAGATGAGTTTGTCCTGGATGGGCCTTGTGGTGAAGAAGAGACCCTGGGAGAGACCATTGGAGAAATGCTAGCCATAAAAATTGTGTGTGAAGGTGGGTCCATCATCACATCGAGTCATATGCATCACGATCAATGACTTGAAAGGCATTCGATGATTGTGACCTATCTCTTGAATAAATTTGCCATCCACATCTCGCATCATAGGTCTTGGCATTGCCTCGGAAGAAAAACAGCAATTCCTCTTCATTCAAAGCAAAGACCATTGTCCCGAGCTTGTGCCATCAACATTTTATCTCCAAGTAATCAAGATTCATGGACGCTTTGAGATGTGCGAGCCTTGCAATGTGTCCTCACCACCACAGCTTATAGCATTTGACGGGCTTAGCGACCTTGGTTACCATTCCTTCCTCGACTCGTTGCCAACATAACCTCTCCCACTCCACCTCGTCCCCGATCATCTGCCTTTTCCCGAACTTGTTGCACCACGATCCTTCCATCTTTTAAGGGCTTGATTGTGTGGGTTAGATGCGCTCGAGGTTGTTGTTGGTTTGTGGGAGAGTATTCATGTTTTGACTAATGAGAAGAGCAAGTTGATTAATGAAGCTACCCACGTGAGCATCAAGATCGCCTTGTTTGTACATAGGATCGTGAATGAGTTTGTGATTACCATTACCCAAAGGAATGACTTGTGATGCTTTGGTTGTGATTCCGATGTTCGAGTAGAAAGTGTAGAGTCATTAGACGAGCCGGTCTCTCCTCGGTTGGTTTTGAACCGATTGAGAATCAATTTTTCAAACATAGCATGTCTCTCATTCTCAAGGAGGAAGGCATAGAGTTGCTCATAGTTTGTATTCTTCAATCCTTTAGTGAGCTTCATGTAACAAACTTGTGCCATTCGGATTCATGTTGTTCACAAATTTTGAGTTCAACCGAATGTTAGGCATAGTCATTCGATGTTCCTCATGTCATTAACTAACTTATGAAATCTCATAGTACTCATAGACATTCTCATCCGGTTTCATCTTGAAGTGCTCAAATTCGTCATAGTTGGGATTCTCTGTCTTCCATAGTTAATTCGAACACGAGAGAAGCATCTTTACATTGTCCCAAACCCGCCTTTAGCATCCGTGTTATGATTGATCACTTGTAGATGTCTTTAGGAAGACCTTGAAGAACAATGTTTCAAGCCCCGATGTCTCGCATCGAATCTCTTTTCTCCTTATCATCAAGCTCATCATACATCTTAGGTCCATCCATTCCGTAAATGGGAGTACCATCTTCATTAGTATCTAGTATGTCTCTAGTCGCCTCAACTCGATATGGTCCTTCATCAATGGATTTGAGAATGTTGACACCATTTTCCTTCCAAGGCAATACAATCGATTCGTTGAGCCCAAGAATCGTAGTCGATTCATCAAGCATGGGTGGGCGAGTATCTCGAGCCACCGCTGAACATCCCGGCAGTGGAGATAGAGATGATAGGAACGTTGGTAGACATGTTAACAGTTATACGGGATTTTATAACTCTATGATTAAACCGGAAATAGATTCTTTCACGGATTTTACTAAATCAAGAGAACCGTAAACAATCACTCAAGTCGCTAGAAGATAATGCACTAAGTCGCTAGAAGATAGTGCACTAAGTCGCTGAAGATAGTGCACTAAGTCACTAACACTTAATTCGCGGACACTAAGTCGCTAGAGTCCCAAGTCGCTAGACAACAAGCAAGTCGCTAAGTAGTAACTCGCTAACCTCAAGTCGCTAGCAAAATTTTGGCGAGCATTAGCACACAAGTCGCTAGAGATACAAGTTGCTAAAGAGCAACTCGCCTGCACCAAGTCGCTACCACAAGTCGCTACTCAGTGGTGGAGAGTCCACTACTTGTACTTTAACTCGCTAGATCTAACTCGCTAGGTTTAACAATCGTAACTCGCTACAATTTTGTGAAGCAAGTCGCTACGAAGAAAATTATCCGTGAGCTAAGTCGCTAGCTTGAAAAACCATATAAACATCACTTTTCAATCCAAAACAACCAACCAAGATGATTCAAGCTTACCAAATGAAAACCTAAACACTTGTGATGATTCTAAACATAAAAGTACTAACAAAATTCAAACTTTAACACAAGAAATCAACCAAATGATGCAAAACCACTAAACTTTTCAAACTCAAAACCACCTAAAACCACTAGAAATCCAAAGATGTGCAAGATATGATCCAACCATGGCTCTTGATACCAATTGTAAGATATAACTTTTCACATACACATCAAACCATAACACAAAGTAGCATATAGATGGAATTCTAGAGAAAGTTAGAGGTTTAGGAACTTAGTAAGAGAAAGTGAAAGATATTATTATGAGCTCCAACTCTCTACCTTGGGAGGTAGAGTATTTATAGTATTACATAAATCGCCACACATCCGGTGCTGGATCGGGGATACGGTGGTAAAGACCGTCTGGTCCTCCACGGTGTTACTTAACTACATACTACTTAACTTAAAAGAACTACGACTACGAGCTTTTAACGATTACATATACTTGAGGTGACCGACTCTTTAATACGGAATTTCTAATTCCTAACAATCGCTTTTTGATAAATCATTTTCTCATTGACTTTTGGAGAAACCGAGAAATAGACATTTTGGTTTGGAAACCGGTTTGGGAAAATTTGTTTTCTCCTCGATCAATGGTTTTGTAAACTTAGTATCCTGACCTTCCCTTTTAGACATTCCAATGAGCTCTCAAAAGATCATTTTGCTCTTTCATGTCCTTGTAGGCACGCCATCTGACGGTTTGTCATACTTGCATTCCTCGGTCTTTCGATCAAGTTGTTTAAAATAGGACACGTTTTATTTTCAAGTTTTTCAAGAGCTTTTCATATTTTGAAATAATTGCGAGGTCTCGATGGAGTCTTTCATGATCTTCAACAGAATATGTTTGTAAAACAATGGACATGATATCGGTTGTTATAACATCTTGAAGAGAAAATCATTTAAATTTTCCAAAACTTTGATGTGTTCAAAACTTTCTTTAGCATGATTTACGGATTTATGGTCCTTGACAAAGTCACTGTTTTTTCAAAATGCTTGTTCAAAATGAATTACCCTTGAATTGATGTTATTCAAATTTGAGGGCAATTTGAGTTTCAAAAACTTTTATTTTCATCATCAAAACTAGAAACGGATGTTAGTTGTAATATTGGTTTTAGTTTTATGATCTCTTGAAGTCTCCCAATTCTAGTTTTAACATCATCTAAAATGCTTCTAGCATCACTTGTATTAAAAGGATTGTTTGAAGACATTTGTTCTATTTTCGAAAATGATTTTTTGAAACTGGTTTTGAGACTGGTTTTGAAACTGGTGTTGACTCTTTGTTTGAAACACTGGGTGTGATGGAAAACTTTGACATTTCTTTTTGTGAAACAAATGTAATTCCATTAATTTTGTTCTATTTGTTGTAGTCGATTGGTTTTATTTCTGGATTCTTTTGTTTCATTTTTGATCTACTCTCGTCAGATAGTTCTAATGTTTCAAGAGAATCACGAACAATTATGGGTTCATGCAAAGCTTTTCCATTGTTCAAAACATTACATTCTTTCCGAGCTTTCTTGAGAAACAAGGAGGTGTGTTACCAAGAGCCATTTTTTGTGTTGTATGAAAATACGGATTCGTTTGATTAATTAGAATATTGGTTGATTTGGTTGAATGACCGATTGTAACAAGCAAATTTTCCAATGTTTTGATTTTGCATCTTTATCAAGAATTTCATCAAGAAGAGAATCTTCTCGTTTTGAAAAATCGATAATCAACTGTTCTTCTCTTTTCAAGATCGAATATGTTTCTTGTTGTTTAGAAAGTTGGTTTTAAGATCGTGGAATTTCCTTGTTTAAAGATTTTATTTTCAAGTTCAAATTAACATCAGCGTGTTATACTTGATTTGCAATTGTTGTTCTCTTAAAAGCAGAATCTCGATAACCAATTTCTAATTCGACTATTTGTTTTGTGAAATTGAAGCTTGTGCATTCACCTTGTACCTCTCAAGCTCAGCGGTCAATTTCTGATTCTCGGCCTTAACTTCGCGATTGACCATTTTAACTTTCTCAATTTCAATAACACAATTATTAATTAATGTTTCAAATAGAGCATGAGTTTCCTCATCATTAGCACCATTCTGTTCACCTTGATCTCCATTAGGATCCATATATGGAGTTTAAGAGTTAACATTGCTATTAACTTGCTCCCCCACATATGTGTCATAATAAGGTTTGGGAGACACATAATGTGGCTTCTCATGAGTAAACGGATTAGCAACATTACTATAATTTGGTACCTCATTGAGTGGATATGTGTCACAGACGGGAGTTGTGTCAAAAGTACCGCATGATGTTGTGTTCTGCTGGTTGACTGTAAGAAAATAGTTTGCATTATCGTTTGCTTTATCTACCCGTCCAGGATTCCTGAATTCGTATTCCTCATCAGTCAACTCTATTCCCGATTCTTCTTTTAGTGCTAACATCAACATGTACTTGATATTTTCAATACTCGGTATTGGCTTGACACTGCATTCAGTATCAAGATAACCTGAATCTTGGCTTTGAGGTTCGGAGGTAGCATTATGAACCGTAGTCATAAAACAGTTATTCCCATTTGGATATACCATATTCTGATTCACAATCTGACCCCCCCTGATATCCAACATACTGCCCTGCATATTGCAGCTGATTCCCCATCTGTATACCCATAGCAAATCCTTGCTGATTCCAAATAACATCTCCCACTTGTCCTTCTTGACTCATATGAATACTTGGTTGAGAAAACTGCGTATTGTACGATGAAATCCATGGGTTGTTGTTATTCGGTGTGGAGTAATTACTGATGTTTAATGCATTAGTGAATGCAAACAATAAGCGATTAATGAAAGCAGGTTGTATAACGATCTTGCATAGTTGCCATTGATGAAGGTATGTATGATAAAGTTGATGTAGGATCGATTCAACGATAAAGGAGTTGTGTTTAATAAGGTATGACCGTTTGAAGTTTCTTTGAAAATCGACGTAAACTTGTTCTTAGGCGTAAAATTTCATCCCAAAATTTTAAATTCGCCATAAAATTCAATTCAAAGGTTGTATGAAAATTTGAGTTTTGACAATTTTGAAGCCAAATTTGATGAAAAAATTTGAATTTTGGCCAAAATTTTCCAAGTTATATCAAAATTTGAATTTCGTAAAATTGAGCGTTTAGACTCCCTAATTTTTTTTATTATTTTATTTTTTGAGAAGAACAATGCTTATGCGTGAGCGGAAGAAGTTGGCGTAGAGTCACCACAGCGTAAACTATGAGCTTAGGCGTAGACGTTGCTTATCGTGAGACTTTCTTAGGCGTAGGATTTCCTTACGAGTAAGATTTTCTTACTGAGTAAGGTTTGCTTCTGATAAGTTTTGCTTTGAGTAAGGTTTGCTTACGAGTAAGGTTTGCTTACGAGCAAGGTTTGCTTACGAGTAAGTTTTGCTTACTGAGTAAGTTTTGTTCTGAGTAAGATTTCCTTTGAACCAAAATCCTTCACACTCGTCCAAGTGTGAAAGATATCCACAAGTCGAAGTATTCCACAAACTTATCCAGTGTGAAATCTTGAGTAACCTTTGTTGCACGAAGATTTTTCACCAAATGGTTACGAGTAGGATTTGGTTCTTACGAGTAGGAATGCTTACGAGTAAAACTAGGGTTTTGACTTTTTGACTTTGAGGACCTTACGAGTAGAATGCCCAAATTTTGTCAAATACACTAATTTGCACCCAAAAATACGTTTCCAAATGATTTCTTTTGCACAAACTTCTTCCAAAACACTTAACTATCAATAAAGTTGTGAACTTTAGCAACCAAAGTGACTTTTAATCTTAAGCGTAGACTTGAACCACGAATCAAAAACGAGTTTAAAAGTGACTTAAAACACGTAAAGCTTCGAACTTGTTTCAAAAACTAGAATCCTTAACACTATATAAACCTTAAAACATAAGAATCTTGAAGATTTTAGTGCAAAAATTAAAGCTTTATGCGTGGGAAAGTTTTAGAATGTGAAAAGCTTACTCGTATCACTACAAACATCAACCAAAAAACGATTTACCCAACACACACTCCTAAACCATTGTTAGGCGATTGATACCAATTGTAGGACCTTAAATATCTCAACCTTATCACAAATACCCACATTACCACACAAGTTATACACGTAAAACACAAGTAATATGTTATGCGTAGAAAGGTTAAGAAGAAAGGAAAGATGGTGACTTGATGATGTTAGGTTATGCGTATATGTGTAGAGAGAAAAGATGAAAACAAGAGATGTTATATCAAAGAGAAAACACACAAATACACACTTAAGCACACCCCTCAAATGACCATTTGAGGGGTATTTATACTTCTTATTCTACACGCCCTAATGGGCTTTCCATGGGCTTGGATTGGGATGGATTGGATTACAAGTGATAAAAGGCTAGCTTAACATAACTATTAGCCATTTAGCTTAGCCCAATCCACGAGCCCGTTGACTATTCTATCACGATATCTAACACACGTTACAAAGTTCCTAAACGTGAATGACCATCACTTCTATTAAATATTATCAAGGCTAACAAAAGGAAAAGTTTGATTCAATTCCTCATGGGCTTAGATGAGTGTTACTCCAACTTAAGAGGCCAAATCCTACTTTTACAACCCTTACCTACAGTTGCAAAAGCCTATAGCATGATTAGGCAAGAAGAAAAACAGAGAGAAGGGATCTTACCCAAACCTCTAGGATCCACAAATTTTTCTGTACACTCAAACTCACCACATACCAGTAGGTACAATGGCTAAACCACAAGATACAACACCCCAAAACCTCAGCAAACTACTGGTAGGAGAAGCACCTTCAAGACTGGTGTTTATTGTACACATTGTGGCAAAGAGGGTCACACCAGTGAAGAGTGCTATAAGCTGAAAGGTTACCTTGTTGGTCACCCCTTACATGGTAAGTACAAGCCACCAATGTTCAAGAATGTGACAGACACAAGGGGATCCAAAACTGTGAACTCTGTACACACCCAAGACCCTAGTGCTTCAACAACAAACCAAACGGATTCAACCAGTGGAAGTGATGCAGTCTTTATGAGGACGGATCAGCTACAGAACCAGCTAAATCAAGTCATGTTGATGATGCAGCAGTGTCAGACCAATCCACCCACTGTTATTGTTAACTCTTACACTATTAGAAGGTTCAAATTTATTGCATCTATCATGATTAAGTTCAAAGCTGCTTGGGTTGTGGATAGTGGGGAAACAAACCATATTTGTATTACCTTAACCATAATGCATGACACCTACACATGTAACCCACCCATTCACATCACCCTACCTAATGGCCAAACTGTAGCTGTCACAATCTATGGAAAAGTTCAAATCAACCAAGACATCACCCTCACAAATGTTTTTACATCCCTCATTTGCTTACAACTTACCGTCTTTAAGCAATTAACCCAACAAATGCCCATCACAGCCATTTTCACATCACTATCTTGTTATTTTCGTGGTCTCAACAAGAGAATTGCACATGGCAACCTTTGTGAGGACTCTACATCATCTACCCGATCAAGTTTCATCTTCAAAACCTACCATTCTAACACTAGAAACAATGGAAACACCTCTATGGCATTCAAGACTAGGCCATCCATCCTACTCTACACTCAAACAAATCAAGTCACTTTCTTCTCTTTGTAATCATGAAATTTCAAATTGTAATATTTGTCCATTAGCTAAACAACATACACTACCATTTCCACATAGTACTTCACATGCTTCCTCCTCATTTAAACTTGTTCATGTAGACATTTGGGGTCCATCTGAGTTACCCACACACCCAAAAGGCTACATTCTTTATAATCTCACCACCCACAAACTTTTTACCAGCAGACATGTTACCTTCCATGAGGATGAATTTCCATTCCATTTATCACCTTCCACAAACCCCCACCACAATCTCCATCCACAACATCTTCACCACACTATCCGCACCATACGCATACCATTCTCCATCTAATCCTCAAATCAAAACATATCCAATCCTCCACGTTACTTCACCAAACATATCACCCACAAAATCATCTATCCCACCACCTCACATGGAACCTCAAACCGAGCAACATCCTACTCCCACAGACACCACTACACCTTCTACTCTCATACCAACACCACCACCTACCCAACCAACACCACCATCTCCAATTCCACCTACCCAACCAACACCACCATCTCCAGCTGCACCTCCAATTCCACCCGGAACATCAAATGAACAACCAAACTCCCACCAAACTCCAAGACTACCAACTCAATCTACCCAAGTCACTCACATCACTCAAACATCATTATGCAAATTTTATAAATTACAACAACATCGTAACACCATCCACTAGACATCTCATTAACACCATCAACAAAATCCTTGAACCACAATCCTACACTCAAGCGACTAAGGACCAAAATGGATAGTTGCCATGAATTACGAACTAACGACCCTTGACAAGAATGGTACTTGGACGTCAACGACCTACCCCGTGCAAGATACCTATTGATCGCAAATGGGTTTATAGAATCAAGTGCTAGGCGTGATGGTACAATAGACAAATACAAGGATGACTAGTGGCAAAGAGGTACACACAACAAGAGGGAATTGACTTTCATGAGACATTTGCCCCGTGGCAAAGATGGTCATGATTAGAGCCTTACTAGTTATAGCACACACAATCAATGGCACATTACCCATTTGGATGTCAACAATGCCTTCTTGCATGGAGACCTCATGGAGGAAATCTACATGAAAGCGCCCCGTGATACTCAAAATCACACTCCTCCAAAATGTTTGCAAACTTCAAAAGTCCCTTTATGGCCTCAAACAAGCTAACAGGAAGTGGTTCATCAAGTCGACCACCTTTCTTCAAACACTAGGTTTCACCCATAGTTATGTAGATACATCTCTTTTCACCTACAAGAAGGATCACAATTTTCTATGTCTCTTGGTGTATGTAGATGACATAATCCTAACAGCAACACCCTTACTCTCATTCAACACATCAAACAACAACTCCATCGAGAATTAAGCATCAAAGACCTAGGATCCTTCATTACTACCTTGGTATTGAATTTCTCAGAACACTCGATAACATCAAATAGTCCTGAATATTAAGTGTCAATTTCCGATAATGCTCGTTATTTATATGGATTTATGCTTGTTTTCCATTGTTTTCCACTTTCGGGTAAATTACGAGCATTGGAGCTAAAGAGACGCTGAACCGGAAACATATCTAAGGATTTATCACAATATGTTATTTTGAAGAAGTTACGGCGTAACTCATCTCTCACATTATGTCGTAACTATTGCGTGACTCAAGATGCCAACTTATTAGAAGGTTACGCGCGTAACTCCTCCCAAAGGTTACGACGTAACTACATTAGGTCAAAAGAGGTTCCACGTCACGATACTTACGCCGTAACTCATCGCATCTCTTACGACGTAACCAAGTTTATTGAAGACTACGGCGAACCACTCATTAGGTTACGCCGTAACCAGCAGATCTAGTGCATTTTACGAGAAATAGAAGGTTACGGCGTAACTCCTATATTGGTTACGCCAGAACCCTGATCTCGACCTATAAATACCCCACAATTCCAAGATTTCTAATCATCCCATTCCACACACAACACTCGAGAATGTGGGAAAAAGCTCAAGCGGTCTAGAGGAGCATACTGAGTCGTTTCCAAGGAGAAGTCACTCCATTACGATAAGCATTAGCGTTTTATATTTCTTTACTTTCAATTCATGTATTTCGCACCTTTGAATATTGAATTGATTTGCATGATTAATATGAGCTGCTAAGCACCTTTGGTGCTAGCCTAGTTATGATTCCTTAATTGTTTTGTTCGTTTACCTTTACTTTGACAATTATTTCTAAGTGTATGCATGCATAGTTAATTGGCGAGCACCCTTGGTTCGGTAGTTTTGAATGGCGGTGAGGCCAATTGCCTAGGAGATATGACCAACCAATTCTAGGTGAGCGGACCGAGACGGAAGGGTAAGATATGACCAACCTGACGACCCTTTCTACTTGTGCGATTTGACCAACCGATCACCTATCGTTTGGATGAACCTAAGAATTGGGGGGTGTAGTGTCTAAGTTCCTAACGGCCGGGCACTCACTATTATGAATCTAGCATGTAGCGGTACTTAATGACTTGGCTTAGGGACCAGAACAACATGACTTATGACTGTGCATACTGATTTCTCCTGTGGTGGCATCTTTGTCGATAGGTTAGGCGAATTAACCAAATGTTGTCCTCTCGAATTTGACCCCACCAAGTTATTGGAAGTAAGTAGACGTAGACATAACTAGCTAGGATGATTAACTAGGTTAGCACCACTTCTATATTGATTTCTCTTTACCATTTATACGCTTTATTTTATTTCGCATTAGTAGTTTAATTAATTAAATCCCTATCGAAACCTATTATTAAATCTGTGACACTAGACTTAGTAATAATCCAACACACATAGCTCTTGGGACTAACCCGACTTTACCAATTACTACACTACATGCGACGGCACATCGCCTGTTAGTGCACTAGGGTAAACCATAGGTATAGCGAGACACTATAAATATTAAGACCGGTCAAGAAAACCTGCATCAAGTTTTTGGCGCGTGCTGTGGAGTTATATTAGGGTTGATATTAAGTCTTTATTTTGTTTTAAAACTTTTCTCACGATCATATTTCAAGTTTTCAGTACCATGGAAGTCGTAACATCGATGATCTCACTCTTGAGGAATATTTGGCGCTGACAAGAGAAGAACAAGGACCAGGATTGTTAGGCCAAGAATAGCGTAAGATGCTCAATTCAAATCAAACCTTAATTCATGAGATAATTGCGTGCAAATCCTTCTCCTGGAAGCATCACCGATGATGCCCATGAACATGTAGACAATGTCGAATACATTGTCGACTATTCAAGATTCTCAGAGTCTCACACGATGCTATAATGTTACGAGTATTCCCTATTTCTCTTACGGGAGCTGCAAAAAGATGGGTTGATCGATTACCTGTTGGGACTGTCAACACTTGGCCTATCTTAAAAAAATATTTCATTCAGAGATACTGTCCTCCATCTAAGACGGCTAAGCAATTGGATTAAATTCATAACTTCAAGCAGGAGGGTGATGAAACGTTATACCAAGCTTGGGAAAGATATAACAAATTGTTATACAAATGCCCTACTCATGATCTCAACAACCAACAAAAGGTGAATGTCTTCTACAAGGGACTGAACATCTCATCAAGACAAATGATTGATTCTCAAGGGCCGATTCCTAGTATGACAACCACTGCTTTAGAAACTATTCAAAAATGGCGACTACTCACAAATGGCACAATGGAGGAAGCAATCAAGTAAGAATGATGATATGGAAGGCCTCATAAAGAATAAACAACAAATTAGAAAGCCTTGGAAGAGAAATGAAGAAGCTCAAGGAAAATGTGCATTCCATTCAAGTTGAGTTAAACGGACTCCACCTTCTAAAGAATGTTCCTCCAACGAAGAAGTTAAAAGGATCGAGAAGTTAACTATGGAAGAGAATTCCATTTCAACAGCTACAATAATAACGGACCCAAATATCGAGAAAAATCCCCTGGGTACTACACGAGAATCCACAATAATCCTCCTAAGCCTAGCCTTGAGGAAATAATGCACCGGCACATCGAAGAATCTACAAAAAAGGAGATAGACTCAAGGAATGGATGGTAAAAGTAAAGGAGGACACCAATATGAACCTACGTAACCAAGATGTCGATTAAGAACCTCGAAACACAAATTGGGCAATTAGCTAAAACCTTGAAACAAGTAATGCTAAAGCCATTGCTCGCAAGGCCATATTTGCCAAGATAAAGCAAAGAAAAGCAAAGGCACATCCTCTATCACTAATGATCTTTCCGGATTAACTACCTAAGAGAGGATGATAAATCGAAGACGACGAGGTCCCGCCAAGCCAACTTCCTAAAAAACAAGAATACTGTGAAAGTTTTCTTCCCATGCACTATTGGTAACATTAAGATTCCGCATTAGGTGATTTAGGGGTCGGGTAAACCTTATCTCTACCACTTTATTTGAAAAGATCAAACTTACCAATTTAAAAGAAACAACTATTATGATTGAAATGGCTGATTCCTCTAAGGCTGTACCGAGGGGAATTGTGAACAATGTGCTTTTAAAAATTGGAAATTTTTTCTTCCCTACCGATTTTGTGGTTATAGACATGGGAAAGCGGAAGGCTTACAACTTAATTGTTGGAAGACCTTTTCTGGCCACTTGTAGGGCTCAAATTATGGTTTTTGAAAAATAAATTTCTTTGGGAACTAAAAATGAAAGAATAACTTTTAGTATGAAAGAGCATTTAAAACCAAAAATTGAAATTTCTAATAATGTTGACGTTGTTAATGTTCAATCGCTGGATCCCACTCTACAATCTAATCCTATTACTAATGATAGTAGAGAGAATATTGATAATTGTAAGCAGAAACAGGATAAAGTTGTCCAAAGCATTGAGGAAACTCCGGATCCAAACAAACATTTTGCAACTCGATGTCAACTAAAGATAGCGAATCGGTGACAACATGGCCACCTTTACTCATCCTCAAAATGTGAAAGAAAGGCTAATGAATGGATATACCTCATAAGGAGAGAAACATGATGTTGAGTTAGCATTGGAAGATTGGTACAAAATAAAATTTGAAACTCAAAATCATTATGGATCGGTTAAGCAAGATAAGTGCAATCATCTCAACGACACAATAGATGGTACAAGATCCAAGATCAACATTACTAATAGTATTATCATCAAGATGATGAGCGAGGAAAATCATGTGATAAATGGCTTTCACATAAGTTTGGAACAGATGGCATCAATAATTCTGCAAGGAAAAAAGGGCTCAACAATTGGATGAATGAGTGCCAACGAATGGTGGAAGTGGGCCAAGTCTAAAGGCCCCCATAGAAGCCCCGCACACGAGTCTAACTTAAAGACTCAGAATAAAGAAAAGTGCTCTTTCGGAGACAACCCGAATTATCCCTTTCTTTTGTTTTATTTCCATTCTCGTAGGGTTTTGTGTTTTCTAACTATTTTGCGAGAAACGAGGAGCAAATTGCTGCTGCGATTGTCGATTCGAACAGAGTTACTGGCAGAACTCATCTTGGTGATTACGCAGTAACCAACCTTTTAGCGCAGAAATTCTTGACGATACCAATTACGGCGTAATACCATCTCGCTGGTTACGCCAGTAACTACTCGCTTTTGACTCATTCCAGTTTTGCCATTCAGAACTCCCTCAAAAGAGTTACGACGTAACTTTCTCTGCTTTAATTCTTTCATTTTAAAACACAATAACCTTGTATTAGTATTTTAAATGAACTTTGTGGTGTGTTCCTGTAAACCCTCACGAGACTTTCACTCGTCCACTTGGGACACCAAGTGGTTTAAAGGCTTGTTGCATTCGCTAAATGCAACCGTGATTCCTACGAAAGTGAGTTAGGTTTGTTTTTCATTTTTCATTTTTTCTTTTTAGAATTATGCTTGTCGGTATTGTGATTTCGTGGATTGAAGTTTGTTCATGACGCTTATCTGAAGGCACGTTTCTTTTCGTGGGCCTTCTTCTTTATGGAGCAAATTGGGAAGTTTTCGCCTAATTCTACCTTTTCTTCACCTTTATTTTAATGCCTAGTACAAAGGGACTTTGTACAATTCAAGTGGGGACAGGAGTAGAATTATCTCTTGAACTTTATTTCGCCCTCATTTTTCTAGTTTATTTTGAAAAATTATGCCATTTTTAAAATTTTGACATGTTTTTCTTAACCTAACTAGATTAGACCTTAGCCGAGCACATACAACCCTTGATATTACATGGTGAGATTAGCCTTATCCGTTTTCAATATTTTACCCCAAATCCACCAAATTATGAGTGTGCCGGTAGCTTGTAAACTTAAGAATTTGGCCTTTGCATCATTTCGAGACCATAGACGAGGTATGTTGAGTTAGCTCGATGTATTTGGACTTTTCAGCTTTAGTAGGCAATATTATAGGATTATCACCAAACAAACCTACCATTGTGAGTCTATCGATTAGTTACCTCGACTTTTCGACCCCATGTGAAACCCTTTTGTCGCACTCATCTTTAGTGCAAGATACCCTAGATACACCCTTCCGAGCCATTCCTTTCATTTTCTTCACCCAATATATTGTTTGATACACCTATACACCTTAGCCTACCCCGTAGTCTTTATTTGTAATTGGAAGTCATCATTTGCCTAAGTTCAAGGTTCGAGTGAAAAGGTTAAAATCACGCTTTCATCGACAACATTTCAAGATCATTGAAGACCCCAATTCCCATTGTTCGTCTCCTGCTGGGGATATTATGTTAGTATTGATTGTTATGAAAAAAAAAGTTGTTATTATTATGTTATTGTAAAGTGCGATGTTATAAGCCCTTTAACCCAAACTATCAAACTTGTACATCGATGCATCATATCGAATGTACACCTTTGGCAGCTTTCACCAATGCCTTTGACACGACCCTTTGGCACCATTCACTAATGCCTTCAACACAACACTTCTATGGAGGGAGGAAAGAACTATCAACAAGATGCACTTCAGTGTTCTTGATGATGACAAAGCTTAGAAACTCATGACTTGAGGTTGCATGTCTTCAAGAGGTGGTGATCTCGCCTTTAAGAGGAACTTAGAGAATCACACAAACATAAAACTACATAGAATGATCCTTTGGATCAAAGGTTAGAGATGTTAGAATACTGGGAGAAAGTATATGTAAAGTAGTAGTGAACAAGAGAGAAATGGCTCACTATTTATAGACAAAACTTGTCTCATCGTCCCACGATCCTCCCGTAGGATCCGACTAGTGCAAAACCAGGGATCCGGCTACTGGTTCAGTTTAGTCTGGATTTCGGGTTGCAAACCGGGTTATGGGTTATGGGTAATGGATTATGGATACCCAACAAGATGCAATGTACCTAGTCATTGGGTTATGGATCTTGGGTCATGGGTCATGGATCATGAATAATACCCAACATGACTTCATGCATGATGCCATGCAATGGGTCATGGGTTATGGATCATGCTCCATGGGTATGGGTTATGGACTTTGGTTTTTGTACCTAGTCAATGGATAATGGGTTATGGGTCATGGACTTTGGTTTTACCTATTACTTTACCTATTATAATATATATATATATATATATATATATATATATATATATATATATATATATATATATATATATATATATATATATATATATATATATATATATACATTTCTATATTATGTAAACACTAATGTTATGCATAATCATTTCTAAAAGATGTAAACAATATTACTTGTTAGTGTTTATATAAAAAATGTCTTTGGCTTTATATAACTTATTTACTAAACATGTTTTGATATAGTTTTAATAAGTTTAGTAAAAGTGTGTTAGTAAACTATTGGCTCAAACCTTTTACGTATTTTATTTGTTTCATTAAAATGATTTTACGTTTGTTATCGACAAAACATTAGAAGATCGTAAAATATAAATAAACGTTTTTATGGCTTATTTGTATTAACAATCTCCTCCTTTTTGTTGATGACAAAACATAAGATTATTTTAAGAAGAAAATAAAATTCGTAAAAATTTGAATTGGAGTTTTTACTCTTTCTCCCCCTTTTTGTCGAAACAAAAAGAGCGTTGAAAAGAAACTAACACATTGTTTTGAGAAAAACTTGTGAAAAAATAACAAAATGAAGAATAAAGAGTAAGATGAGAGAAAAATTCTTGTCTTAGCTCCCCCTTGACGGATCATCCCCTTTGTTGAGGGCGTCATGTAGTTAGGAAGGCTAAACGAGTGTGTTGCAAGTATGGTTGCAATGGTTTCGTCTTTGACGAAATGCTCCCCTTGACGATTGCACCCTTTTGAGGAGGACGTCAAGTAATATAGAAAACTTAAGAGAATGTATTGCAAGCGTTTTTGCAATGCTTTGCTTTGAAGAAAAAGCTCCCCCTTGTTGAGGGTGTCAAAGTCTTCATGTGTATTTTGAAAATCTACAAAACAAAGGTTAGAAAACAAGTATATTGAAAATCTAAATATGCTTCTGTTGCACGGATCCCACGGATCCTTCCTGTGAGGGATCCGTCTAGGAAAATTTGAGGGAACCGTGTACCTGCATTCTTTTGACAACAATGTAGATGTAAAAAGTGATGTTAACATCCAAATGAGTTATGTATTATAGAACCAAACATATTCTCATAACTATATAGCATACAACATGTAGTTTCATTCAATAAAACATGAGAAATGATACACATATTTCTAAAACTAAGAGAATGATACAAACATGTAGTACATTTTCTAACAATTCTAAGTTTTACCTAAGACTAAAGAAGAGCACCATTGTGGTTGTATTCTTAAGTTCTAAGGACGAGTAGATTTGTTGATTTGGTCAAATCGTTCAAGGAGATGATTAAACATGAAATGTAACTCATGTCATAATTCTTGAACTAACCCTTGGGTATGTTGACAATTAAAGCAATTATTGTCATGAGTAGGAGATGGAGGTATTGGAGATGGAATGTTTTGAGGTGAAATATCGGGTGAGAAGGAAGAAGGTTCCACAAAGGATGGAGGTAGTTGCCTATGGGTTGCTTTCTTCTCCCTCTGTCTCCTTGGATGAGTCCGTTGGTGGATGAGGCCTTTTACCTTCAACCATGAACCTCGACGTTTTCTTATCGGATAAAGGTACCATGAATTTGTTGTAGAAGAAGTGGTCATCCGTATAGGGAGAGGGTTCTAAGGCAAAGACAAAGTTAGCTTTGATAAGAAGCATAGCATATTAGCACCATCTTATCCGTCTTACGCTAGCCATCCGCTTGACCATGGTATGCGAGGTTAAAAGGAGTTGAGTTGACAAGGCAATAGATCATGTAAACTAGACATTTGATGATCCTTGATAAGGTTTTAAATGTACTTAATATAAGCCTTATTTGATCACTTTTTATCCGTTATTACTTAATATCGTTCCTTTTCACTTTTTAGGTCTTGAAGGCAAATTGGAATGACACTTATTCGGACGAAAAGGCGCGAATATACGAAGAAAATGGCCAAAGTCAAGAATCGAGACACTCAAGTCGCTGAATTGAAAGGGACGGCGTCAGTTATACTTGTGACGCCGTCGGAACAAGTCTTGTGATGATACAAGAGCTAAATTGCTTATTTTCAAGTGACGGCATCGTGTTTTAAAAGAGTAGGCGTCGCACTCGACGGCATAGATTTGATCCAGACGGCGCCGAGACTCAAGGCGCGGCGTCACGGACATAAGGTGACGCCACAATGATAACGCCAAGACGAAACCCTAATGATGGCGCCACCGACGACGTCAGCTTGTAACCTTATATATAAATCCGAATTTTTAGTTTTCAAGTGTGTAGTTTTGTGGAGTAAAACCTAAACCGAACCAAGGTCTGTCTTGTACAAGATTTTAGGTTTCATACCCTATCTTACATCAAGATAAGTGTTTTACTTCATTAATTTAATTATGTCTTCAATTGATTGTGTGTATGCTTGCATGTTCCCCATGTCCGGCTAATTTACTTATGTGTTTGCTTAGGTAATATGAAACTTAGTTATTGAATATTGATTGGTTGTTTCTTATCTTAATTGTGATTGACCTAGTATTGCGATAGGTCATTCGTTGTGTTGTTAATGCTTGATTAATCTTTGTTGAACCTTAGTTTATAATCACCTAGAGTAATTGTAGGCTATACATCCAAAGAATACCTTAGAGTTAAAGTTTATAAATCCTAGAGATTTTGTAGTCATTAACCTTTGGTAGCTTCAAAGAGTTAGGGATAAATGCATACCCTACGACCTTAGAGACACAACGCGATTAAGAATAAGGACGTGACAATTCAACCATCAATAGGAGATAACTAGGGAGTAATAAAGCCTAAGCAAATACATTTTTAATCATCATACGAGCACACAACAATAGACATAGAGTACATTCACCTTAGCTTAGATAATTAGATAAGTAGAAGTAATCGATAGAAATACCAACCCCCAAATCCAATACCCCGAGATTCGTACCTTTCAATTTTCTAAAAAATATAAAAAAAGATAAAAAAAATAATCTTCCTCAACCCCAACCTTAGCGTAGTAACTTCTCACTAGCATTCCTATTCCCCTAGAGAACGATATCAATTCCGTGGCTTACCCTAATACTACACTACAACGATTAGGTTCATCGCTTAGGTGTTGAAAAACTTGCTCGATTTAAAAGGAAGTTCCTTTGACCCCGAAACGCGCCGTGTAAGCGTATCAAGTTTTTGGCGCCACGCCGGGAATAGAATAGCTAGTTAGAGTCCACCTCGCTTAGGTTTCCTTGCTTGATTCCTATCAAGTAAGCTTTTTTCCATTTTAGCTTCCTCGTAGTCTATCCCCCTTCTTCGTGACCTTTGTTAGTAATCCCATCACTTTTCATCATGGAAGGTGATAACCAACCACCACTCATCAACCCACCACCAAATGACCCGCCAAGAGGCCGTACTCTTGGTGAATACTCGATACCAAGCCACCTAGGCTATAGGAACACCATTGAGCTTCCCGACCAAGCCCAAACTACGGCCCTGCGATCCGACACCATCCGGTTGGTGCAAAACGGATGTGCATTCCATGGACTTCGTTCCGAAGATCCTAATCAGCATCTTAAGGATTTCCTTAAAATTGTCGATTCCATCGACCTCGATGCTACTACTCGGAGACCACGCGCTTGCGTCTCTTCCAATTCTCTACGGGACCAAGCTAGTAATTGGCTTGAGCGACTTCCCACGGCTCCATCTCAAGTTGGAATGATCTCACCTCTCGTTTCCTTGCTCAATTTTTCCCACCGGGGAGAACTACTAAGCTTAGGAATGATATCTTGATGTTCCAACAACATCAAGGTGAATCTCTCTACGAAGCATGGACTCGATTCAAGGACTTACTCCATAGAGTCCTTCAAGTCCAAATCTTCTATGATCATGTCAATTTCCCCACTAAGCGATCCATTGACCAAGCGGCCGGTGGAAAACTTAGTGATCTCACCGCAGAAGAATCGTGGGGTATAATAGAGGACCTTGCTCTCTATGACAACGAAAGTTGAATGACCCCTGAGTTGCCCAAAACCGTAAAGGCAATCTCCTTGCCTTCCTTGACTCACAACCTTCCGACCGTAGGATGCTCGAGCTTGAAGATCAAGTTAAATTCCTAATGAGCTCCTACAAAAATCCTAAGTCTTCACGCCAAGTGAACAAGGTTTCTTCCTTGTGTGAGCAATGTAGTGGCCCTCATAACACTCGCGCTTGCACAAGACTCCATGAACAAGCTTCTGTTGATTACGCATCCTCACATACCAATGGAACGGGAGGAAGATTCCCTACAACACCCGGACCTAGGACTTTTAATGACGCCCGAGAAGCATGGAAGGGCAAGCCCTACTTTTATTGGGGACAAACCAAAGAATTCACATCTAATGATTTCTCGTGGCCCCCATCTCACGGCCCTAGCCAACAAAACATAGAAGGGATGTTGCAACACCTAGTCGCATCCCAAGAAGCTCAAATAGCTAAGCTCTCGGACCGTTTTAACCAACAACAAGCCGAGATGGATAGGAAGATAGATAACCTCTTGAAAGCCATGACCAATAGTGATAGGAAGGTTAATGCTATCTCAACTCCCGAAGCTTCCGGTGTAGAGATTAAGGACCCAAGTAAGTTAGCTAAGCACGCTCAATTCGTCAATACCATCACCTTAGTGAAACCTAATAGAATAAATGACGGCGAACCATGAAACGATACTTGAGGTTAGTGAGACACCTAGGAATGAAACAACCAAGGAAGTAGATGAAGTAGACAATGACTATTTCAATAAGTTTCCTACGGAAGAAGAACTATCTCGCCACCACACTTAGTACGTGACCTCCGTCACATGTATGTTGGAGAAGCCCTAGGATCAAGTTTGGGAACCCTTGGAATCTTAACATACCATGTTCCATAGGACACCTTTTCGTGGCAAAGGCCTACATTGACCGCAAGTCCCCAATAAACATAATGACTAGCACCTACTATAATTGGGTAATGAAGAAGCCTATCCCAACTAGGCAAGATCCCGATAATCCTAGGGTTAGTTGCAATTTTCTTGGTAGAGTTAAGGGATTGCCCGTGTATGTAGGTAGTTTCACGCTTCCTACGGATTTCATAATTGTGAACGACATTAGTACGCCATAGATCCTAGCTTGTCCCACGTTATTCTAGGAAAGCCTTTCATAGAAAACACCGGATGACTTATGATCCGTCGTTGGAATAGTTAGATTCAAGGATGAGACCGATGATGTAGCCTACCAAATGCCCTTTAAGATTGAAAAATTTTCATCACTATCCAATGATGAAAAGAACTTAAGCTATCGGTCTACTATAGGAATGAGGAAGATAAGGAGAAGGAGTTGATTATGTGATGAATAAGATTTTCGGGTTCTATAAGGATTGCTTGAACTTAGGACCGAATATAGAACCGAGTGGGAGAGGACGACCTCTTAGAAAGGTGCATCATAGGCACTTTTACAACATGGAATCCCCAATAGAGACCGCCATGAGGAAGAAGGTGACGGTAATGAAGTCACGTAGGGCATGACTTCGAGTCTAGCTACAAGACTCATAAATAAAGAAAAGCGCTTCGTGGGAGGCAACCCATGCTTAATTGTTTGCTTGTTTGTATGTCGTGTATTTTTATTTATTGTTTATTCTCATGTTTAAATTTGTAAAATGCTTTATTTTGTCTTTAACCTCGCCTTAATTACATATAAAGGTATTTTACATAAGGGATAAGTGTAGGAGGATTACACACGCTTTCAAAAGAAACGTAAACATGAGAATTACAATTAATTAAAAGATATACATGTGTGTTTGTTCGAGTCAAATGCTTGTATCGAGTCATAATGGATGTTTTGTGAAATTTTTCCAGATTCTAAAGATGTAAATGTTCCATAATTTTTTCAAGAAAATCGCACAGGTTTATCGTCAGATAATCGACGACGTCAGATCGCAACCGACAATTGTCGACGGACAAATCGAGGAGGAGCGTAAACAACTTATCACTTTTTCTCGTTTTCGAGCTACTTATAAATTTTTGGAATTTTCCAGATCTTAATTTTCCAGAAAATCTGTAAACATCCATTCCACAAGCATTATATCCTAGTTTAGTAGAGTCTTATATATATTTTTACCGCCAATTTTACGCGAAGGTTTCGTTTGTTTTCTTCAAGTGTGCAGGTTTAATTTACCAAGAAAAAGATACATAAGCCTTTTAACGCAAACATTCTTCTTGAAGAAAGATGTAACCACCACTTTATACGGATCCTACCGAGCTAATCAGGGGAGTACTAGTTTCTTTCATCTTTAATTACCTTGCATTATCATAACTTTGATATTTTCGGGAACATTGGGGACAATGTTCGCTTTAAGTGTAGGAGGGAAAATAAACGGAACTTTGAAACTATGCTTATCCTTGATTATTTGCTTTGTCCAATTTCATTTGTGTAATAAACCATGAGAAATATCGGTTAGGGTAATTTTGGCACCAAATTTAAAATTTTTCATGACATATAGGAGTGGGCCATTAGTCTTAATAAAGCGTCTCATGGATAGGAAATTATATGACTAGCATAAAAACCCTTTACCACTTAAATTCCACCCAAAATGTGAGGATCACCCTTAGATTTGTAGGAATTAAAGCATTCATCTTTAATGCTTAGAGTGTGAACCGGTAGTATAATAGATTCTAGAACTTGTTTTGTGATGCATTCCGAGATCGCTAGTAAGACTACACTTGTGTAGTTAGGAATAACTAAATGATAAGAGGCATTAGGATAACCCTTGTTTGATACCTGTAATATAATTACTTCTTCCACATCGATTGAGTAATTCACCCACACCCTTGCGTTGTACTCATCTTTAGTACACGATACCCCTAGTTAACCCCTCAAAGCCTATCCTTTTCGCGGTTCTCGTGATGTTTTTGTTTTCCGGAATATCAATGAAGAGCATTGTTTACAATCCACCCCCAAATGTACACCCAAATCACCTTAGCCTATCTTGTATGCACTCACTTTTAGTGCATTATTGTTATCACACTAAACCCTTAGTTCAATTATCTTGTTGCTTGCATAAGTTGCTAAGTTGAGTCATATCCTTTGTACACAGTTTTGGGACGATTGGGACTCATGGGAAAAGTTAAATTTTATGAAATGACGGAAGGAACGTTAAATTCAAATTCCTTTATTTGCGTAATAATGTACTCCAAGTGTTTTGATCTTTTCAATTCGGGTCAAATTAGTGTTAGAGTAATAAAACTCAAGTGTAGGAATATGCCTATAAACCCTATCATTTTGATGTTATTGTAGAGGATGGTAGAGTAAAAGTGTATGAAAAAAATAAAAAAAAAGAGAAAAATAAAAATAAAAAATAGAGTGTTCAAAAAAAAAAAAAAAAAAAAAAACGGCTACCATCCTACATCTATCTTCAAATTTATGTTTGTTTGTTTCAGTTATCTAGAGTTTAGAGTGTCGAGTCTTGGCTTAGCAACACCATTCTTCGCATGCTTGTAACATAAAGATTTTGACTTTCCACCATTAAATCGCCTATCCCACCAAACCCTTTGTTTCCCTACCGTAAGCCTATCATTACAACCCTTTAATAGACCTCTTGGATAGTCTTTCCTAGGTGCTTACGCCAAAGTGATGGAGGTTTGATCTAGTCTCAAGCCTATGGTAATCTATGTACCAGGACCGGTTAATGAGTGTTTATCTTCCATTTCCAACTTGTGATATTTCATATACACCCGAGAGATGTGAGTATCCAAACACCCCATGTGAGGTGCTAGTATGTAATTTCCGTGCTTGTTATGACTTTTATGGGCTTATATGTGTTATGGATCGTTCTAAACTAATGCTTCATGACCCCTAACTTATAAATTAATTGGTTAAAGCACATTTGCTTGAGGACAAGCAAATACCAAGTGTAGGGATATTTGATAAGGTTTTAAATGTACCTTTTTAGGGGTCGTTTAAGCCCTTATTTGATCACTTTTGTATCCGTTATTACTTAATATCGCTCCTTTTCACTTTTAGGTCTCTTGAAGGCAAATTGCTGGAATGACACTTATTCGGACGAAAAGCGCAAATATACGAAGAAAATGGCCAAAGTCAAGAATCGAGACACTCAAGTCATTGAATTGAAAAGGGACGGCGTCAGTTGTACTTGTGACGCCATCGGAACAAGTCTTGTGACGATACAAGAGCTAAATTGCTTATTTTCAAGTGACGGCATCGTGTTTTAAAAGAGTAGGCGTCGCAGCTCGACGACCTAAATTTGATCCAGACGGGCGCCGAGACTCAAGGCTACGCGTCACGGACATAAGGTGACGCCGCCACAATGATAACGTGGCCAAGACGAAACCCTAATGATGGCGACCGACGGCGCCACAAATCAAAGGTGACGCCGTCAGATTGTAACATTATATATAGAATATAAATTTTTAGTTTTCGTGTGTAGTTTTGTGGAGTAAAACTTAAACCGAACCAAGGTTGTCTTGTACAAGATTTTAGGGTTTCATACCCTATCTTACATCAAGATAAGTGTTTTACTTCATTAATTTAATTATGTCTTCAATTGATTGTGTATATGCTTGCATGTTCCCCATGTCCGGCTAATTTATTTGTGTGTTTGCTTAGGTAATATGAAACTTAGTTATTGAATATTGATTGGTTGTCTCTTATCTTAATTGTGATTGACCTAGTATTGCGATAGGTCATTCGTTGTGTTGTTAATGCTTGATTAATCTTTGTTGAACCTTAGTTTATAATCACCTAGAGTAATTGTAGGCTATACATCCAAAGAATACCTTAGAGTTAAAGTTTATAAATCCTAGAGATTTTGTAGTCATTAAACTTTGGTAGCTTCAAAGAGTTAGGGATAAACGCATACCCTACGACCTTAGAGACACAACGCGATTAAGAATAAGGACGTGACAATTCAACCATCAATAGGAGATAACTTGGGAGTAATAAAGCCTAAGCAAATACATTTTTAATCATCATACGAGCACACAACAATAGACATAGACTACATTTACCTTAGCTTAGATAATTAGATAAGTAGAAGTAATCGGTAGAAATACCAACCCCCAAATCCAATACCCCGAGATTCGTACCTTTCAATTTTCTAAAAAATATAAAAAAAAAGATAAAAAAATAATCTTCCTCAACCCCAACCTTAGCGTAGTAACTTCTCACTAGCATTCCTATTCCCCTAGAGAACGATATCAATTCCCGTGGCTTACCTTAATACGACACTACAACGATTAGGTTCACTGCCTAGGGTGTTGAAAAACTTGCTCGACGAAAAAGAAGTTCCTTTGACCCCGAACGCGCTGTGTAAGCGTATCAATCCTTGTTTCTAACCAAGCAAAGGACATTCTCCCTAAGAACTTGTTCCCATTTCCTGTAGAGAGGGAACATCTCCGAAAGTTCCATTTGGAAGGGATCCCGGTGGATGACTTTTGAGTTCCTAGTTACTCGAGTTGGGGAGGCTCTTTGAATAAAAACGGTATCTCTCACCATGGTCGGTTCATGAAGGGGTGTGAAATAAACCTTGTGATCATCAATCATGTCATGAAGCTTGGCTAGTGACCATTCATTGGAATAGATGCATACTCCATGGTGAGGAATGCGAAGAATCCGGGCAAACTTAACAAGGGTTAAGGTGTAGTTGTGCTCACTGATGATGAAGGCAATTGAGATAGTTCCGTCATCATTCCTTATGATCCTAATGCTTTTTTAGAACTCAAGAACAAATACGGGGCATATTTGTTCGTGGATGTTGAGGAGACATTGAAAGTTGATTGCCGAAAAGACCTTGGGAATGTCGGTATTATTGAGAAAGGATTGATCGACCACACGACCTTAATGAAACAACCGCTTTTGTAGCATTTTGAAAGCTTTTCCATCTTGAGGGTCAAGACCTTCCTTTTGGTGGTGCGTTGGTATGTAATGAGCCGTATCTTGATAATCTTGTTGTTTAGAGCTTGGCATGATTAATCCCAAACACCAAAACCACAATGTGGTGTTAATTAAATGAATAGTTCCTTTTTGAGGTTCATCACAATTTTTTCTCAACACATCTCTTTCGAATTCATTATGAGTTCTAATTTGTATTAACAATGTTTATTCTTTGATTAGTTATCTTAGAAAATAATGTGATAGCAAATTGTGACAAACCCACTTGAATCAAAGTTCTCAAGATGTAAAAATTGTACTACTAGAAATTAGAGAATGGAAATTACAATGTAGTGAAGATAATACTTACATAAGTGATTGAATTCCTTGGAATGATGAAGAAAGATCTCATAGGAATAGTAATTATGGGTTTATGTTCGTATGTGAAAGATTAAAGTGAGGTGTAGAAGTGCACAATGATCATCAAACACTTATTATGTTTTACTGATGTGCCGGTTCCCACGGATCCCTTGCAAATAGGACCCGGCTAGTTAAAATGTAGGGATCCAGCAGTTCAACAGAGAAACAGTTTGAGTGGGTTTGATAATTTTGACATTGGAGTTTTTGATTTTGATTTTTGTCAATGGTTTTGCTCTATATCTTAGGGTTTGTCTATGGTACAAGGTTTTGACGAGTATTCGTGTTTACAAAACATTTTTGACGAGGTTCCTTTTTACGAGTAAGCCATAAGTCGGGAAACTAAGAATCATGTTAAAATTCTATTTTATCATGATATGGAAAGTTTCGAATGTAAAATATTGACATAGATTACTAATGCAATGCCAATATCTCTATGTGAGATATGACGGATCAAAACTATTGATTAGCCAAATTTCTTAATGAGGTAAAGATGTATAATGACTAGTTTAAAGTTTTGTCTATGGAGATCAACCAAGAATACTATTCCTGATGATGCGTTTAATATGAAGAATGAATTTTTGGAGAAATTGTGATATTGAAGTTTGAGCATTAAATCTACGAGTCTTTTCATAATATATGTAATAAAATTATAATACTACATAATATAATTTTGAAGCATATATTATTAATTTATCTACAAACAATTAGTATGTTTTTAGATTAACTAATTATAGTTAGAAGAACATACCTTTGCTATATATTCTTTTTATGATTTTTGAAAATCATAGACGCGAAATACTTCATGAGCTTTTAAAATACCTAATCGTAACTACTTTGGATTCTTCTTTGGGTGTTGACTTCATTTTTCTTTAGATGGAGCGAAGTCATTGAACGAATCCTAGCATGAAGAATTCTCAAAAGAAAATGTTAGAATGATCTATCACTATCCAACATTTAAAGTATAAGAATTTCTAAAACATGAATTTTTGTTTTAAGAAATTTCCTTCTTTATAGTTTTCAAACATACACGGATCGTATCAAGTTTTTTAAAGTACAATATACTCTAAGAAACTTGGTAACGAAGCTCTGATGCCAATTGTGGAAAACAAGAAGGGGAGGAGGGTTGAATAGTTTTGCCGATTAAAACTTCGTTTTAAATTATTTAGATAGACTTATGTCAATCTACTTGGTAAGTGTGTTGGATAATGATAGATAAACATATAAATAAGTAATGCAAAAGATAAAGAGTAAAGAGCAAAAAACCACGACACAAGTATTTCTAGTGGTTCGGCTACAAGGACACCTTCCTTGCCCTACTACAATCCCCGAGTACCCCACTCGAGAGTTCGTAAGCACGACAAAACACAAGCTCCTTAATGTGGGAGAAGCCTTCACAACGTCGATGTTAATACAAATAAGCCGTAAAAACGTTTATTTATATTTTACGATCTTCTAAATGTTTTGTCGATAACAAATGTAAAATCATTTTAACGAAACTAATAGAGTACGTAAATAGTTTGAGTTAATAGTTTTCTAACACACTTAAGTTGTCACATAAAACACTAAAACAAGTATAAGTGATTTTATGATTTAGATACATATGTACAACAACTAGTGTTTACATATTGGGTTAAACATATACTTAAACTAAGTATACTAAAATGGGTATAAACTAAGTGTATGCTAAAATGGTTAAATACAAGTATATACTAAATGGGTAAATACTTGCAAATGGTTTTGACCCATAACCCATGGTTTTATATATACCACTTAACCAAGTTCATTGTATCTAGAAAGAAAACCATGGATCAACCCATAACCCATGACCCATGACCCATAACCAAAAATACCCATGGGCAAAGAGGAGCGGACCACGGATCCCTAGCGTTGTGCTAGCCGGATCCCTTGTGGTAGGGATCCGTGGGATCCGGGAAACATAAGAGAATTTTCTCTATAAATAGAGAGCCATTTCTTCCTCTCTAGATGGCTTTTACACACATACTTCCTAAAAGTATTCTAACCCTCTAACCTCAGATCTAAGTGATCTATGTAGTTTGTCTTTTGTATTTGTGTGATCTACTAGGTTCCTCTTAAAGGAGAGATCACCACCTCTTGAAGACGTGCAAGCTCAAAGTCCATGAGTTGCCATGCTTCGTCATCATCAAGACTACTAAGGTTCTCTTGTTGATAGTTCTTCCTTTCTCCATAGATGTTGGGTTGAAGGCATTAGTGAAGAATGCCAAAAGTGTCAAGATGAAAGCATTAGTGAAAGGTGCTCATCATCCGTGTCAAAGCATTAGTGAAGGATGCTAAAGGTGTCAAGACGAAGGCATTAGTGAAGGGTGCCAAGCGTTGTGTCAAAGGCATTAGTGAAGGATGCCAAAGAATCAAATCAAGTAGCATTTGGGAAGAATGCCTAGGTCGTATAATCGATGAGGTGCATCGTTATACATATATGTATTTGTTTATATACAAGGATGGTGATATCCTTGATGGTGTTGTAACAAGGAGTAGATCTCCTTGAGATTAGGTGTTGTGTCGTGAAGGTGTAGTTCACCTAAGGTGTGAAAGAACTAGGTGCTTAGCCTAGTACCTAATAAAGGGTAGGCGACGTTGTGAAGGATTAGTTCTCCTAAGGTGTGAAAGAACTCGGTGGTTAGCCTAGCACCGTATAAAGGGTAGGTGACGTTGTGTTAGGTGTGGTTCGCCTTGGTGTGAAAGAACTCGGTATTTAGCTTTGTACCGAAAAAGGTTAAGCGACGTTGTGAAGGCTTCTCCGCCACAAGGAGTTGGTGTAGTGCTTACGAACTCTCGAGTAGGTGACTCGGGGAGTGGAGTAGGCAAGGAAGGTGTCCTTGTAGCCGAACCACTATAAATAACTTGTGTTGTGGTGATGTGCTTCTTACTCTTTATATTTCATTTCACGTTTATATATCCATCTATCAACGTCCAACATAAACAATCAAATAGATTGACATAAGTCGATCTAAATATTTAAAAGGAAGTTTTAAATTGGTAAAACTATTCAACCCCCCTTCTAGTTTTCCACAATTGGCATCAGAGCTTCGTTACCAAGTTTCTTAAAGTATGATGTACTTTAAAGACTTGATACGATCCGTGTATGTTTGAAAACTACAAAGAAGGATTTTTTTTGGGTCATATTTTCTTTTAAAATCATTTTGTTGAACATTGATAGATGATTCTAACTACTTTTGCTCTTAAGAAATTTTCATGCTAGAATCTCTCAAAAATCTTCATTCAAAGAATAATGAAGTCAACATTCAAGGAAGGATCTAAAAGGTGATCACAACTTACGTACACCAAGTACAAAGGATTACTTCTAAAGCCCATGAAGTATTTTTGGTATTATACCAAATCAAGAAGCATAGAGGTATGTTCTACTCTTCATTAGATAGGTTACATGAGTTCCATTTATTGTCATAAGTTATTTTTGCTTAACTAATCACTAACATCATTAGAAGTCTCTTTCGTCACCTTCTCGTCTTTTTCAACATAAGGAATGATATTATTTTTTTGTCAAACTAACGCCGTCATCACATATGAACCCTCGATATGTGATTCATCAAAAATCATCATTCAAAAACAATCCTTATCTAATACCTCCATTTTTTGTTGGGTAAGCTAATTTATAAGCCTACTACAAAAATAATACCAAACAACTCCCTTTCTGTCCACAGTAGCCGGATCCCTCTAGTTGTACTAGCCGGATCCCAAATGCAAAGGATCCGGGGGAACCGTGGAACAGAACTCAGCTATACGCTTTCAAAAATTCACCACTGATCTTTTTTCCTCTACTCAAATAACACTAAAACGACCAAGCTACTGAATCCATCCTCATTGGCCTCCATACTCTCAAGTATTCCTTCCTAGAACATCATTGTAAGTAATTACATTAACTTGTTCTAATCTTCATCATCCTCATCCTAGGGTTTATGGTCTCTTAATTTCTAATCAGTTAATTTAATTAGGGCTTTTTTAATTAATCATGAAAAGGGTTTTTTAAACAAAATCACATTGAGTTCACAACATTGTTAATACAAATCAAAACCATAAACCCATCCCAACTAATTTTACCTAATTGGAAAATTTGTATTTTTAGGACCAACCATGCCCAAAGCTACTCAACAAGATCATCATGACACCGTCCACTACCTTACTCATTACTATCGTAAAAAGGGGTTGACCAAAACCGACCGTAAAATTTTCAAAAGCCTTGTAAAACGACTTATCCACGAAGGTCGTGTAGTCAAGGAATGTTTCCTTGAAGATACCGACATTCGTCAAGTTTTCTCGACAATCAACTTTGATTGTCTCCTTGACATAGATGAACAAATTTGTCCGGTTTTCATTTTTGAATTTTACAAAGCTTTAGGATCATTCAAACGTCAATGATAGCATTTCAATCGCTTTCATCATCAATAAACAAAACTTCACTCTCCTCTCAACACCTTTGCTCAAATTCTTCGCATTCCTTGTGAAGGAATTTGTATGTACTCTCAAGATTGGGCAATTAACGCCAAAACCTTGCACTTGATCCTAAGCCTCTATAACACTCCTATTGATGAACCCGAAACCATCCGAGACACTATTTTCAAAATAAGAATCGACCAATCCCGTTTCGACCGAAACAAGAAGCTCATTCACCGTAATCCCTTTCAAATGGAACTTTTCGAAATGCACCCCATGTTTAGAAAATGGGAAGAAATCCTTAGGGAAAACGTCATTAGCCTAGTTGGAAACAAAGATCATCCAAACGCATGTCTTGTGCAAATGATCTATTGTCTTATCCATCAAAGGCCATTTAATCTTGCCTATTACATGGTAAGGAGAATGGCTGGGGTATTCAAAGCTTCCAACATGGTACTTCCGTATGGTATGCTTCTAACACGACTTTGTAAGTATGTTAGTACATTGCAACCATCTCCTATCAACGATGATCATTATCTTTCCGATCACGTCATGGTACCTCTTACCAAACGACCCTCTAAACGGTTCATGGTCAATGGAGAGCAACCGAAAGCTCTCTCGGACTCCTCGGCCGGTGAAGAAGAAGAAGATGAAGAAGATGTCGACCCCGTAGCCAACATCAAATTGGAAATCCTTGAATACCACAAACAACTTCCGACCATTCCAAACGAAACCATGAATTTAAGCAATTGAGGGGCATGATTCAAAACCTTGCATACAACCTCACTAAGCCGTCAAAAAGGAAAAGAAAGGATTGACGAAAGAGACAATAGGATTGTGCTTGTTTTCTTTATCTTATGTTTGGATGATTACATTTTAGCATTTTCGGTTTATGATTATTTGGATATTGTCTTTAACTAGTGTTTTGTGATAAACATGCTTGTTTCTACCGCTATCGTGGATTTACTAGTGTGCATAAACCGCGCATCATTTCGTGTAGGTTACGTGTTGGTTCGATCCGCAGATGCGGATCCCTAGGATTAGCCTAGCGGATCCTTCCTCGAGGGAACCGTGGGATCCGTGACATCGATCGACAATACAACATTCAAGACATCAAAGCGCTTTCTAGATAACATCACATTAGCTTAGCATATGATTTTAGAACCCAACTAAGTCCACTTCAAGGATGAGAAAGGCTTAGACTCACTAAAGGCTTACTTAAGATCTTAGTCTGATTTTATCAACACATCTAAACTCACCATATTTCCGCTTCAACTACTCACAAACTATTTCTCACCTCTCAAAACACTTTAAGAAGACAAACTAAGCAATTTTAGGAAATTGCTTCTAGTCATTTATATCTCAAGGTAAGACAAAAATTAGTTTTTCAATTCTTGAAATTTTTAAGAATTTTTCTTAATATCACCTCAAGCTAAAATCTGATCACTAGGATCATTTATTATGACTTGACACCTTCATAACTCTTAGTGTTATCCTTGGACATCCATTGGTAGTCATCTTGTCCCATCCCTCTTTCATAAAAAGCAATCATTTGCTATAACACTTATTACCTCTAATCATTCAAGTACCCTTTCATCCTAAACCCTTAGGAGAACTGAAACATTCAAAATGAGATAGGCTTTAGCTCCTAGAAACCTCATTTCAAACCTGTCATAACTGCTGAGAGCCGGATCCCTAGGATTAGCCTAGCCGGATCCCTTCAAGGAGGGAACCGTGGGATCCGGGTGACAGTTTATGTCAAACATAGCTAAAACAATCATTTCAACTCATCTTCCTAACTCAAACACTCCATCTCATCTTAAATGAGTTCCTAGATCAGTGAAACTCTGAATCTCAACCTTGTGCATATTAATCATCACACTTCCAAGAACATTAGTGGATTTAGTCTTAAATACAATTACAAAGTTCTTCCCTTTATAACTCACACTGCCAAGAATACTTTAGTCATCAAACATATAGTTAGACTACCCAAGGTCAAATTTTCTTGGTCAAAACCATGATTAGGCACAATTACTTGTTAGGGTTAAGGATTTGAGATATCCAACACTAAAGACTTCAAAATTAAGTCAATCCATGATTAAACAAACCTTACAACAAAGATAATGATTTCACCTAGTCCTTGTCTCGGTAGGATCCTCGGTCTTTAACCAAGCGGATCCCTAATGAGAGGGATCCGTGGGATCCAGATGCAGAGCATAAACCACTCCATATTTGAATTCAAGTCACCTTTTGGGTCTCCAACCACCTTTAGCATTCATTAATTATCCTCATAGAACTGATCAAAACCCCAAAAGCATGCTTAGCCCTTCAAATGGCCAAGAATTTAATTTCCTAATTCAAATTACCCTTTATAAACCAAACAACCTTAGAATTAAGGTACCACTCTCAAATCACATCTCAAAATCAAGAACTAAAAGAGTTCTTACTAGCACCATCACTATGACTAAGGCTCCTAGTGCTAACTCATCCACTCAAGAACCACCCAAGAAACTTGCTAGAATCATGCATGAAGTTTCCTCAACCAAATCACCTTGGGTAAGTCCACCAAAGCTAGGATCTCTCCCACACTAAGAAAACCAATCAAACTAATTCACAAGAAGAGTGCTTCCACTAGGATTTCATCACATAATTCTACTATACCCTCCACAACTCAACCTACTTCATTAGTACCTAGAGCCACCTCACAATCATTTGAAGATCCTCAACCCACTTCACTTGAACCTCCACTTCAAGAAACTCAAAACCATGACAAAGAGTGCGATCATTGCAAACATGTTGAAAGATTGAAACATGAACTAGATATATTAATACATGAACTACAAGCTCAAACTGAGAATGTTTAGGATAACTCATCTCATCATTAAAGATTTTAGTTGAATCTAAAATTTGGGGTAATTCATTAGCATTAGTAGTGCTTATATGGCTAAAGTTCATTCTCTTAGTTTTAGAGATTTGGTTGTGTATCTCTTGTTTTATTGAATGAATACTTATATGCTATGATTATCTTTGTTGTGCTTGATATATTGTACATATATCTCATTTTCTCAAAATAGCATTCCTTGACATTTCTTCATTGTCAAGATACTCGTCAATGAGATAGCCGGATCCCTTCCAGATAACTAGACGGATCCTCCTTAAAGGGAACCGTGGGATCCGTGGTACAGAGCACAAATTTATACTAACTTGAGTCTTATTTGCGGAAATTATGCACTATACTCTTGTTTTCTAACCTTTGTTTTGTAGTTATTCAAATACACATGAAGATATTGACACCATAAAGCTAGGGGGAGCTTTGTGTCAAACGACATTGCAAAATCATTTGCAACTTAATCCAATTTTGGGTTACACTTCATGACACCCCATTGCAACATTGCAATATTCAAGGGGGAGCACATTCTCGTCACTTAGACGAACCATTTGCAAACTTAATTGCAAACACAATTAGTTTATTTTACGTTATGTCCTTGACGCCCTTACATAGGGATGGACTCGTCAAGGGGGAGTTAAGACGAGTACCATTCCCGTCACTTGCTCTCTTTACATTTTTACATTTTTTATAAAAATTGTGTTAGTTTCTTTTAACACTTTTGTTTCGACAAAAGGGGAGAAGAAAGTAAAACTACAAATTCAAATTTTACAATTTTAGTTTTTCCTTAAAATAATTTTATGTTTTGTCATCAACAAAAGGGGAGATTGTTAATACAAATAAGCCGTGAAAACGTTTATTTATATTTTACGATCTTCTAATGTTTTGTCGATAACAAATATAAAATCATTTTAACGAAACTAATAGAGTACGTAAATAGTTTGAGTTAATAGTTTTCTAACACACTAAGTTGTCACATAAAACACTAAAACAAGTATAAGTGATTTTATGATTTAGATACATATGTACAACAACTAGTGTTTACATATTGGGTTAAACATATACTTAAACTAAGTATACTAAAAAGGGTAAAAACTAAGTGTATGCTAAAATGGGTAAATACAAGTATATACTAAATGGGTAAATATTTGCAAATGGTTTTGACCCATAACCCATGGTTTTATATATACCACTTAACCAAGTTCATTGTATCTAGAAAGAAAACCATGGATCAACCCATAACCCATGACCCATGACCCATAACCAAAAATACCCATGGGCAAAGAGGAGCGGACCACGGATCCCTAGCGTTGTGCTAGCCGGATCCGGGAAACAGAAGAGAATTTCCCCTATAAATAGAGAGCCATTTCTTCCTCTCTAGTAGGGCTTTCACACACATACTTCCCCAAAGTATTCTAACCCTCTAACCTCGGATCTAAGTGATCTATGTAGTTTGTCTTTTGTTTTGTGTGATCTACTAGGTTCCTCTTAAAGGAGAGATCACCACCTCTTGAAGACGCAAGCTCAAAGTCCATGAGTTGCCATGCTTCGTCATCATCAAGACTACTAAGGTTCTCTTGTTGATAGTTCTTCCTTTCTCCATAGATGTTGGGTTGAAGGCATTAGTGAAGAATGCCGAAAGTGTCAAGATGAAAGCATTAGTGAAAGGTGCTCATCATCCGTGTCAAAGCATTAGTGAAGGATGCTAAAGGTGTCAAGACGAAGGCATTAGTGAAGGGTGCCAAGCGTTGTGTCAAAGGCATTAGTGAAGGATGCCAAAGAATCAAATCAAGTAGCATTTGGGAAGAATGCCTAGGTCGTATAATCGATGAGGTGCATCGTTATACATATATGTATTTGTTTATATACAAGGATGGTGATATCCTTGATGGTGTTGTAACAAGGAGTAGATCTCCTTGAGATTAGGTGTTGTGTCGTGAAGGTGTAGTTCACCTAAGGTGTGAAAGAACTAGGTGCTTAGCCTAGTACCTAATAAAGGGTAGGCGACGTTGTGAAGGATTAGTTCTCCTAAGGTGTGAAAGAACTCGGTGGTTAGCCTAGCACCGTATAAAGGGTAGGTGACGTTGTGTTAGGTGTGGTTCGCCTTGGTGTGAAAGAACTCGGTATTTAGCTTTGTACCGGAAAAAGGTTAAGCGACGTTGTGAAGGCTTCTCCGCCACAAGGAGTTGGTGTAGTGCTTACGAACTCTCGAGTAGGTGACTCGGGGAGTGGAGTAGGGCAAGGAAGGTGTCCTTGTAGCCGAACCACTATAAATAACTTGTGTTGTGGTGATGTGCTTTTACTCTTTATATTTCATTTCAACAAATAGATTGACATTTATATATCCATCTATCAACGTCCAACATAAACAATCAAATAGATTGACATAAGTCGATCTAAATATTTAAAAGGAAGTTTTAAATTGGTAAAACTATTCAACCCCCTTCTAGTTTTCCACAACTAGATACATTGAATATAGTTAGGTAAAACCCAAAGTACATGACCCATACCCATGGAGCTTGATCCATAACCCATGACCCATTGCATGACATCATGCATGAAGTCATGTTGGGTATTATCCATGGTTCATGACCCATACCCATGATCCAATGTCTAGATACATTGTATCTATTTGGGTACCCATGACCCAAAGTCCATAACCCATGACCCATGATCCATGACCCATAACCCAAATAAAGAGGAGGGTCCACAGATCCCTAGGATTACACTGGACGGATCCTTCAAGTAAGGGATCCGTGGGATCCGGGGAACAGTAGAGGTTTTTGCCTATAAATAGTGAGCCATTTCTTCATTGTGACTCATCCCTTTTACACATACTCTCTATTAGTATTGTAAACTCTCTAACCTCATATCCAAAGGATCTTTCTATGTAGTTTTGTGTTTGTGTGATTATCTAGGTTCCTCTTAAAGGCGAGATCACCACCTCTTAAAGTCGAGCAAGCTCAAGTCCATGAGTTGCCAAGCTTCGTCATCATCAAGACTACTAATAAGGATTTAAAAGGTACACTTTTGAGGGGTCATTTAAACCCTTAATTGATCACTTTTGTATCCGTTACTACTTAATTTCGTTCTTTTTCACTTTTTAGGTCTCTTGAAGGCAAATTGCTAGAATGACACTTATTCGGACGAAAAGGCACGAATATATGAAGAAAATGGCCAAAGTCAAGAATCGAGACACTCACGCTGCTGGAATTGAAAGGGGACGGCGTCATTGCTTAAATGCGATGCCGTCGCGACACATCTTGAGACGACTCAAGAGTAAATTGCTAATTTACAAGTGGCGGCATCAGTTTAAAAGAGTAGGGCGTCGCAACCGCACGGCCTAGATTTGGATCCGCACAACGCCAAAGGTGAAGCCGACGACTTCACGAGCATAAGGTGACGCCATCACGAGTTGACGTGGCCAAGACGAAACCCCTAATGGCGGTGACCGACCGCGCCACAATTAAAGAGTGACCACGCCGCATTTTGTAACACTATATATAGAATTGAATTTTTCGGTTTTAAAGAGGTAGTTTTGTGGAGTAAAACCTAAACCCAACCAAGGTCGTCTTCAAGTATCTTAGGGTTCCATACCCTATTTTACAACAAGATAAGTGTTTTACTTCATTGATTTAATCATGTCTTTAATTGTTTGTATGTATGCTTGCATGTTCTCCATGTCCGGTTAATTTACTTGTGTGTTTGCTTAGATAATATGAAACCTAGTTATTGAATATTGATTGGTTGTCTCTTATCTTAATTGTGATTGACCTAGTATTGCGATAGGTCATTCTTTGTGTTATTAATGCTTGATTAGTCTTTGTTGAACCTTAGCTTATAGTTACTAGTGGAATTGTAGGCTAAATATCCAAAGATAACCTTAGTGTTAAGTTTATGAATCCTAGAGATTTCGTAGTCATTAACCTTAGGTAGCTTCAAAGAGTTAGGATAAACGCATACCCTACGACCTTAGAAACACAACACGTTAAGAATAAGGACGTGACAATTCAACCATCGTAGGAGATAACTAGGAGTAATAACATCTAAGTAAACACATTTTTAAATCATCATAAGAGCACACAACAATAGACATAGACTACACTCACCTTAGCTTAGATAATTAGATAAGTAGAGTAATCGGTAGAAATACCAACCCCCAAATCCAAACCCCGAGATTCGTACCTTTCCATTTTCTAAAAAACATAAAAAAGATAAAAAATAATCTTCCTCAACCCCAACCTTAGCGTAGTAATTTCTCACTAGCATTCCTATTCCCCTAGAGAACGATATCAATTCCGAGGCTTACCCTAATACTACACTACAACGATTAGGTTCACTGCCTAGGGTGTTGAAAAACTTGCTCGACGAAAAGGAAGTTCCTTTGACCCCGAACGCGCGTTATACGCGTATCAACTACTGAAGTTCTCTTGTTGATAGTTCTTTCCTCCCTCCTAGAGGTGTTGTGATGAAGCCATTAGTGAAAGGTGCCTATTTTCTATGTCGAAGGCATTAGTGAAAGGTGTCGATAGGTCAAGTAGAAGGCATTAGTGAAAGGTGCCGAAGGTCCGTGTCGAAGGCATTAGTGAAGGTGGCTGAAGGGTCGTGTCAAAGGCATTAGTAAAAGGTTCTAAGGGTGTACATTCGATATGGTGCATCGATGTACAAGATAGATTAGTTTGGGTTAAAGGATCTTGATATCATTATGATGTTGTTATATGGAGTGTGTCTCCATTGGAATAGGTGTTGTGTAGTGTTGGGTAGTAGTTCCTCCTTTGTAATGGAACTTGGTATCTAGCCTTGTACCAGATAAAGTGTAGGCGACATTGTGATAGGTTTGGTTCTACCTCGTGGAAGAACCCGGTGTCTAGCCTTGTACCGGATAAAGAGTAGGCGACGTTGTGAAGGCTTCTCCGCCACATTAAGGAGCTTGTGTTGTGTAGTGCTTACTAACTCTCGAGTAGGTGACTCGGGGAGTGGAGTAGGGCAAGGAAGGTGTCCTTGTAGCCGAACCATTATAAACACTCGTGTTGTGGTTTTGTGTTTCTTACTCTTTATCTTTCCATCATTTGTTTATATACTTTATCTATCATCATCCAACACACACAATCAAATAGATTGACATAAGTTGATCTAAATATTTTAAAACGAAGTTTTAATCGGTAAAACTATTCAACCCCCCTTCTAGTTTTCCACAATTGGTATCAGAGCTTCGTTACCAAGTTTCTTAGAGTATATTGTACTTTAAAAACTTGATACGATCCGTGTATGATTGAAAACTACAAAGAAGGCTTTTACAAAAACAAACACCATGTCTTACGAACATTTTTTTTATATTGATTAGATGACAACATCAAATTTTTTTTCTCCTCCTTTCTTATCTTACAAAATGCACTAATCTTTCTTGTCATTTTGTTTAGTTAAGCTCATTTTAATTAAGCCATAAGAATCCCTTGGTAACAAGATTACCTTTTCTAAGAAGGTATCTTAAACTACCAACTAGATCTCGAAGGAACCGGAGTTTTCTATTGATACTTTTTGTCAAAAGTAAGGGACACTTAAATTTTCATTAAAAGTATGATTCTCTTAAAACTTATCTCTAAACAACATTAGCTTAGAATAAGTATGCTTGCATAGGAACCTATATGGTTATATTAAATTTTATTTTCTTGGTTATAATATATGCTTTAGTGATATACGTGGCTTCATTAGGAAACTTTCTTGCATACGTGTTTCTCTTCCGTCTAAAATCTAGGTATATAAATATGTGTTATCTTAACCTAAAAATCAAACCTTTCTAATAATAAAACAAAACACAAATCTCAAAAATTCCCCTTTCCCCATAAAACCCTCTTCTGATCGTTCCAACACCACCAAACCCTATTTTTCAAATCTTTCACTTTCAAAATACCTGTCATTCAAACTTCATCTTCCTCCTCATCTCATTTTGAAAAATCAAAACCAAGGAAGAATTTCATCATCATGGTTTACATAGCCTTCGTGATCATTGTCTGGACACTCATTACTCTCGTGTATCCCATGATCAAGTTTTCTCATGGAGACATGTACTTTGTGTTGTTAATCTACATTTGCATCATATATCCAATCCTTTGTATTGCTATTAGCATTGAATTGAAATATTATTAATGTCTTAGCTTATCTCGTTTATTTCTCATAACATGTTTGTCATATTTTTCGTTCGTACCTTTAAAACCTTGACATATTTTCGAAATCTACAATGCATGCTTAAGTAGTAAATATTGGTTAAACACACTCCTTTTTATAAACATAAAAGTTGCAAAAATCAATTTTACGTCAAGATAATTTTTCTGTCACACTGCAGATCCACGGATCCCTAACGTTTAACTAGCCGGATCCCTTTTAAAAGGGAACCGGGAGAACCGTGGAACTGGGAAACAGAAACTCATGCAACATAAAAACCACTTCATAAAACTTACCATAAAAGGAAAAACCTTACTAGAATGTTAGAACAAAGTAAGTTAATTGTCATTGTTAATAAAAATAAGGGTAATCAATAAAAACATTAGAAGATTATTTTCACCTATCAAATGTCCTCTCTTTTGATGCATCACTTTATCTTAACTTGATCATGTAAATTATTCATTTCACTTCCATAGGTCTCATCATGACTTATGAGTATGAATTCGACTTTCAACTCACTTGTGTCTACATTCCTAATATCTCCCTTGAGCCTAACACACCTGAAAATCATGTACGTGGGTTCAATAA
Source organism: Chrysanthemum lavandulifolium (assembly GCA_022545495.1). NCBI lineage: Eukaryota > Viridiplantae > Streptophyta > Magnoliopsida > Asterales > Asteraceae > Chrysanthemum > Chrysanthemum lavandulifolium. The sequence goes on along the minus strand of CM040241.1, from coordinate 109,541,931 downwards.
TCTCGAAACTCGTTGCTTTCATGAAGGACGTGTTGTTGACTCACCTCTACTATACCAAGAAGGTATCAATACCTCTTTCTGAACCATAGGACTAGAAGGTCTTCTCGGAATTAACGAGAAAATTTTTTCGCGGTTTGTTTTGGAATTCTTCCGTCAAGTTGAACTCGCTCGTAACGAGGATCGCTCTCTATCACTATGGTTTTGGATCAAAACCAAAAGTTTGTCTTGACTCTTGGGCAATTTTCTCACATTCTCCGAATTCCAAATCATGGACAATGTGCCTTCACTGAAGATTGGTCTCTTGATTCTCTCTTCAACTACCGTGAAGTAAACAGTCCATATTGTTCACACATACCTTACTCTCAAGAATTAACTCGCATTTTATGCACTCCTCAATCTAATTACTCAAATCCAAACATAATCTATACACGCGATATCCGAGATGATCTTAAACCTCTCGCCGTCATTCTACATGAAAATGTTTGGAGTCTTAGGGGAAATCGAGAGTTTCTTCCTGCTTGTTTTGCTCACATAATGTATTGTCTCCTAACCCAACAACCATACAATCTTGCCTATTTCTTCGCAAGGCGAATTGTAAACCTTCAAGGCAACAAGAACAAACTAATTCCATATGGAATGTTCCTAACACGCCTTTATCATCATATCATGTACTTTCATCCTCAATTTCAAAGTCCTTTATATGTATTGTGAACAAAATGATGGAACCTTTGAACACATCTCACGTCATTCTTCGTTCCTGAATCCTCAAATACTCACCATCCATTCGACGATCCATCAAACGAAAATGCACAAGAGACCTAGCATTCTCTCCAAATAGATTCAATCCTTAGGATTCATCTTTCATCTTTGTAACTTGATTACTCCTACGAAATAAAATGTTTATTGATCATTTGATATCTTGCTTATATATATGTGTTTAAACTCTTTTAGAAATCACTAGTCTTAATGTACAACACCTAGAACAAAATGTTGCACACTTTCTGTGAAGATACTGGTCTGCGGTAGCCGGATCCCTGGGCTATAACTAGTCGGATCCCTCATATGAAGGATCTGTGGGATCCGGGCAAACAGAAGTAGGCTAGAAAATTTTCACACATCAATCCATTCTTTCAGACCTTGTCATACTGGCTAAACATGATACTTTAGGATCACTTAAGTCTTCCTCAAGTTCAGTAGGTCTTACACTCACTCATAGCTAACTTAGGATCACATTAAAGGTGTTTTTGATTTATCACTTCACCAAAACTCACCATATTTCCGCTCCAATGCTCACACATTGTTCCTTACATCTCAAAACACTTAGTTTGATATTTCTCTCAATTTTAGCAAATTGATTTTTGTCATCCTTACATCAAAATATGCCAAAAACTAGTTTTTCATTTCTTATGATTTTTAAGGAATTTTCCAAATTTCTTTTAAGTTACCATCCGATCTCTAGGATTACTTAACACCACATGAAACTCTCAAAATTTCTTAGTGTCATCTTTGATCACCCATTGGTACTCATGAAAATCCCATTTTCTTCTATAAAAGGCAATCATTAGCTACCATCACTCATATCTCTTGATCACTTAAGTCCCTCTTCGTTTAAGACACCTAAGAAGACTGAAACACTCAAGATGTATAGGTACTAGACCATACAAAACATCATTTTCCTTTTTCTTGGCTACTGAGACCCGGATCCCTAGGTTTAGCCAAGACGGATCCCTCACTGGAGGGAACCGTGGGAACCGGCTGCACAGACTCAGTTAATCTGAGTTTAAACAATCATTTCAAGCTTTCCTTGCTAACTTGAACACTCCATCTTTCCTTAATTAACCTCCTTGATCAGTGCAACTCTGAAGTTGACTCTTGTGCATGCAAATCATTGCATTTTGAAGGATCTTAGTGGTTTAAGCTTTAAATTCACTTACCAATTCCTTTCCTTTATAAACTCCTTTGTTAGTACCTCTAAGTCACCATCCATAACATCATTATCAGCAACTAAAAGCCTCTATTTCACAATCCATTTATCATTTCAATCATGAGGAAAGCTCCTAGTGCTAACTCATCCACCAAAGGACCACCCAAGAAACTTGCTCGGGTTGTTCATGAAATCTCTTCAACCGAATCATCACCCGTTAAGACCACAAATGCTAGAATTCCCTCTCAACCAACTCAACCAATCAAACCAATCCCCAAAAAGGATTGTTCCTACAAAACTACCCTTTCCAAATACCACAATACCTCCTAAACCAAACACGTCTATTTCCATTAAACCATCACCCTTAGTGCCTAGAGCCATATCATTCACCACTCCACTTTCATCTCCACACCTCTACAATTTAGAGGACTTGCCTTCTAGGCCATCTCAAACTCCACCATTGCCAACATTCTCCTCAAATAAGAGAATAACGCAACAACAAAACCATGGTGTTGAAACAACACTAGCTCCGGTATCCTTTTCTCCATCACCCTTGAATAGTTCTTTTTGGATTATGAAGAATCATCAAAGTCAACCACCCGATCACATGGAAGTAGATACCTCTCTACCACCATCCTCGACATACATTCCACCACCATCACCCTTAGTTGAGCCACCTCCAAATGTGCCTCCACAAATCACTCTATCTTATGTGGATCCTCCACCTTCTTTCCTCCAACTTCCCACCTCAAGCCATTCCATTTCTACCACCACCATTCCCGAGCCATGACAAAGATTGTTATCATTGTCAACATGTTGAAGGCTTAGTACATGAACTACGTGACAAGCTATGTTTCATGTGTTATCACCTCCTCGAACATTTCGATGAGGTCAACAAAACTAAACATTCTTGAGCTTAAGGATTCAAATGGTGTTCTAGTCTTAAGCTTAACTCAGATTGATTAGGAATCATACTTCATGTTTAGATCATTTTCTTAGTTTTAGAGTTATTGATGCAGGTTTTACTAACCAGGTTTTAATATTTATATAGTCTCGTTATACCTATGGTCTACCCTAATGCACTAACGGGCAGTGTACCCGATCGTGTGTAGTGTAGTATTCGGTAAAACCGAGGTCGTCCCAAGAGCTATGTGTGTTGGATTATTACTAAGTCTAGGTGTCACAAATTTTAATAATGGTTTTGATAAGGAATTAATTAATTAATTACTAAAGCAAATAAAAGCAGATAAAAGGCAAAGGTTTAATCAATAGAGGAGAGTGGTGCTAACCTAGTTATTCTTTCTAGCTAGTAATGTCTACATCTACTTACTTCCAATTACTTGTGGGGTCAAAGTCGAGAGGACAACATTTGGTCAATTCGCCTAACCTATCAAAGAAAGATGCCACCACAGAGAAGTCGGTGTCCCTCATAAGTCCTGTTGTTCCCGGTCCCTAAGCCGAGTCATTAAGTACCGCTACATGCTAGATTTATAATAGTGAGTTCCCGGGCGTTAGCAACTTAAACACTCACCTCCTAATTCTTAAGTTCATACAAACGGTAGGTGATCAGTTGGTCAAATTGCACAAGTAGAAAGGGTCATCAGTTGGTCATATCTTACCCTCCCGTCTCAGTCTACTCACTTAGGGTCAGTTGGTCATATCTCTTAAGCAACTAGCCTCTACCGCCATTCAAAACTACCAAACAAGGGTAGCTACCAATAAACTATGCATGCATACACTTAGAAATAATTATACTGAAAGTAATGTAAACGCAAACAAAACAATTAAGGAATCATAATCTAGGCCAAGACCAAGAGGTGCTTAGTCGCTATATTAACCATACAAATCAATTCAATATTCAAAGTTACAAAATACATGAATCGAAAGTAAAGAAAAGATAAAATGCTAATGCTTATCGTAGGGGAGTAATTTCTCCCTTGGAGACAGCCCGTATGCTCCTCTAGACCGCCTTTGGCTTCTTCCCACGCTCTTTGGTTGTGGTGTGTGGAATGGGATGCCTTGAAATCTCGGAAATCGCGGGTATTTATAGGCCGATCCGGGTTACAACAGAACTAATATAAGAGTTACGCCGCAATCTTCAATTTCTTCGTATTTTGCACTAGATCTGCTGGTTACTGGCAGAACCTTAAAAGTGGTTACCGTATCTTCAATATTACTTGGTTACGCCGTAGTTGGTGAAATAGTTACTACAGCCAGTAGTTATCGGGCGTGGAACCTCATTTGACCTAATATAGTTACGTCGTAGTCTTTGGGGAGAGTTACGCCGTAACCTTCGATGAGTTGGTTTTATGAGTCACGCTTTAGTTACGGCGTAATGTGAGAGATGAGTTACCTGTAACTCTTCTGTTAGGAATTAGAAATTCGTGTATTAAAGAGTCGGTCACCTCAAGTATATGTAATCGTTAGAAAGCTCGTAGTCGTAGTTATTTTAAGTTAAGTAGTATTTAGTTAAGTAACACCGTGGAGGACGGACGGTCTTTACCCATCAGTATGCCCGATCCATGCCTGCTCGTGTATGTGTGGCTTTATGTAAGACTATAAATACTCTACCTTCCAAGGTAGAGAGTTGGAGCTCATAATAATATCTTTCACTTTCTCTCACTAAGTTCCCTAAACCTCTAACTTTCTCTCTAGAATTCCATTCATACGCCACTTTGTGTTATGGTTTGATGTGTATGTGAAAACTAATATCCTACAATTGGTATCAAGAGCCATGGTTAGATCATATCTTGCACATCTTTGGATTTCTAGTGGTTTTAGGTGGTTTTGAGTTTGAAAAGTTTAGTGGTTTGTGCATCATTTGGTTGATTTCTTGTGTTAAAGCTTGGATTTTGTTAGTACTTTTATGTTTAGAATCATCACAAGTGTTTAGGTTTTCATTTGGTAAGCTTGAATCATCTTGGTTGGGTTGTTTTGGATTGAAAAGTGATGTTTATGTTGTTTTCATGCTAGCGACTTGACCTACGGAGTTGTTTCTTAGTAGCGACTTGCTTTGCAATTTTGTAGCGAGTTACGCTTTGGAGCTAGCGACTTAGGCCTAGCGACTAACAAAGACAAGTAGTGGACCTCCACCACGGTAGCGACTTGGTGTTAGCGACTTGGTCTCAGAGCGAGTTGCTCTTTAGCGACTTGAATCTTTAGCGACTTGTCTAGCTTAATTGTCGCCAAAATTTTGCTAGCGACTTGAGGCTTAGCGAGTTACTACTTAGCGACTTGCATTTGTTTAGCGACTTGGGACTTTAGCGACTTGGTGGTATAGCTAATTAGGTGTTAGCGACTTGGTGCATTATCTTCTAGCGACTTGGGTGATTTTTTACGGTTTTCTTGATTTAGTAAAACCCGTGAAAGAATCTATTTCCCGTTTAATCATAGAGTTATAAAATCCCGTATAACTGTTAACATGTCTACCAACGCTTCCACTATCATCTCCATCGCTGTCGAGGATGTTCAAGCAATGGTTCAGATACTGCCCACCCATGCTTGACAGAATCGACTACGATTCTTGGGCTCAACGAATCGATTGTACTGCCTTGGTAAAGAAAATGGGGTTAACATTCTCAAATCAATCGATGAAGGACCCTACCGAGTTGAAACTACTAGAGATATACTTGATACTAATGAAGATGGAACCCTATTTACGGAATGGATGCACAAAAATGTATGATGAGCTTGATGATAAGGAGAAAAGAGATTCGATGCGATATCGTGGCTTCTAACATTGTTCTTCAAGGTCTTCCTAAAGACATCTACAAGTCGATCAATCACAACACCAAGCAAAGGCAAGATGGGATAATGTCAAGATGCTTCTCTCGTGTTCAATTAACTATGGAAGACAGAGAATCACAACTCTATGACTAATTTGAACACTTCAAGATGAAACCGATGAGAGTGTCTATGAGTACTATGTGAGATTTCATAAGTTGGTGAATGATATGAGGAACATCGAATGACTATGCCTAACATTCACCGAACTCAAAATTTGTGAACAACATGAACCCGAATGGCACAAGTTTGTTACTCGTGAAGCTCACTAAAGGATTGAAGAATACAAATTATGAGCAACTCTATGCCTTCCTTCTTCGTAATGAGAGACATGCCATGTTTGAAAAGATGATTCTTAATCGCTCAAAACCAACCGTGGAGAGACTAGCTCATCTAATGACTCAACCGCCTTCTACTCAAACATCGGAATCACAACCAAAGCCTCACAAGTCATACCCATGGGTAATGGTAATCACAAACTCATTCCCGATCCTATGTTCAAACAAGTCGATGTCGATGCACACGCTGGTAACATCATTAACCAACTAGCTCTTCCGATTAGTCAAAACATGAATTTCTCCCACAAACCAACAACAACCTCGTAACAAAGATCTAACCCACACAATCAAGCTATCGTTAAAGATGGGAGGATCGTGGTGCAACCAGCTCAGAAAGACAAGATGATCGGGAAGAGGTGGAGCCGGTAGAGGTTATGTTGGTAATCAAAATCGAGGAAGGAATGGTAATCAAGGTCAAGCTAAGCCGATCAAATGTTATAACCGTGGTGGTGAGGGACACATTGCAAGGAACCGCACATCTCCAAAGCGCCCATGTAACGCCGATTACTTCAGAGATAAGATGTCGCTTGTACAAGCTCGTGATAATGGTGCCGCTGATGAAGAGGAATTGTTGTTTCTAGTCGAGGCAATGCCAAGACCTATGATGCGATGTGGATGAGCAATTTATTCAGAGATAGGTCACAATCATCGAATGCCTTTCAAGTCGCCGATTGTGATGCATACGACTGATGTGGATGATGGACCCATCGCACACACAATTTTTATGGCTAGCATTTCTCCAATGGTTTCTCCCAAGGTCTCTTCTTCACCACAAGTCGGCTCATCCAAAGACAAACTCATCTCGAGGTATTAAAACTATACGATGATGCCGATGTGCAACAGATGCATGACAAAGTACAATCAATCAAACTCTTGAATCAAATGTTGAAAATATGGGTAATATCAATATTGTCCCATATGATCAATATGAGAAACAAAGTGAAAGTGAAGTTGTACCAAGTGATGCATCTTCGCGCATCAACAATGACTATGTTTTTGATGAATACACCGCATGTGCCTCGATGATTCTCGTAATTTTCAACTAAATGCCTATAAAGAACGTGTTGCTATTTATGAACAACGTGCAAAATTTGAGTTGACCACCGTGAAAGGTGAAATGGATGACCAAGTGCGCATAATCATTAGAAAAGTAATTTTAGAGAAGAAGTATTAAAACAAGAATTAAATTCCTTGCAAGAAAAGCTTTCTAAAACCGCTAAGCAAAACAAGAACTTCAAGAAAATGTGAAAATGCTTAAGCAAGAATTTAATGCAAAGGAATCAAAACTCTTGAGAGATTTTTCTAATCTGAAAACTTTGAAAACAAACTTGAAAACAAGTTGTACATACAAGGAAACACCATTCAGATCGCTCACATGATCACTAAGCATAGAGTTCTAAGCGATAAGCATAGTGTTCCCATTATAGATAAACCCAACCCCGAGTACGGAAAGATAGCAAAAGCAACTCAAAGTGTGATCTATGATGGCAATGAGATTCTTAAACCTAGACAAAACCTAGTTGCGTTGAGTGCACCGAGGATGATAAGAAATTAGATGAAATCACTAGGAGAAGATGAATAAGAAACTAAATGATCCTAAATGCAAAGAGAAAAATAATTATCACTCCCCATGACTACAAGAAGGAAAACCGGATTTCCTTGAACAAGTTTAAGCCTCGACATTGTTGACTCTCAACAAGTTTTTCGAAAATGGATTTAGATAAGGTAAAGTCGAAAATATTGTTGAAACAAACCCTCCCTTTGAAAATGCCTAGAGCGACGTGTATCCTCCTAATACACCAATGCATCTTGTTCCGAGAACAATTGCCACTAAAAGCAAGACCTTAATTAGCCAATATGTTATATTTCAACTATTTGTTGATTTTGAGAAAACTTGCAAGAAAAGGATCACACCCACGGTATAATCAAGGAGAAAGGGTTTTGAGCAAATGAAAGAATGTTATTTAATCGAGGTCATGCCTTTCTTTAAACTTCTAAAAGATCACTTTGAGAGTCTTAAAAGGGATAGAAACCGATATTAAGGGAATGGAAAAGGAATTTGATGCAATGATAGTTGAAGTTAGTGACTATGAGCGTGCACTAAAATATAATGAGATTGAGAGGAAGAACTTGCATACATTAAATGAGACTCTTATTATCGAATGTGTTGCTCAAGATATGTTTTTCATCGCTCAAATTGCTCTATTAATGCTTCCCAATTTCATGAACTATCTGTTCTCGAAAGTCTCCCATGATCGTGTCATTGAGCTTGAAAAACTAATTCTAAACTAAACGAGAAAATTGAACCGATGATCACGACAATTTGGTTAAACATTTTTCTAAACTAGAAGTTGAGCATTTTAATTTACAACTAAAATATCAACATCTTAAAGAAAATGTCAAAACTTCAAATATCAAGACATCCTCGATGCTCCGTAGTTTGATGCGCTTTTCAAATTAACAAACGTGATGAATGATTCAAGCTCATTGCAACACGATCGTAAAGTTGAAAGCCCAAATCTCTCAATTAAAGGGTCAAACGAACAATATGACAGCTCCCAAATGCCTCCTCCTTTAGACTCTCGAATTCTCAAACGTTTCATCTTCAAAACCTAGTAAATGCATTACAAAAGAAAATGAAAGTTTTCTAGAAGAAAATGAAAAGGTTAAACGTCATTTCAATGAGTTATTTGAATCAATAAAGGTCACTCAGAATAAAAATAACGAACAAATAGCTTCATTGCAAAAGGAAATTGAGAATCAAGAGTCGTAAAAGGAAAATGCCTATGACCAATGGGGAGAATGGTGTATCAAAGGTTCACTCTTGTAATAAATATGCTTTGTCTCAGTGAAATATGTCCTCCTCATCTCGTGAACAACAAACTTGTTGCTCAAACATACTTCTCATCCCTTAAGGATTGCCTAGAATGTCTCGTGAGATTGTTGAAGAGGATAAGTTAGAGAAACCTCATGATAATGCAATTGGACATGCATGCTTATATGCCAAACGATCTCAAGAAATCTTAGAATGCTTGATCACAATATGCCCAAAGTCATTAGGTGAGAGAGTTAATCCTTTGATTCCATGCTCGATGCCTAATGCCAAGTATGATATTCATTCGATTCCCAATGTTTTGAATGTGAACCGTAGTGTGCCTTTAAGTAGTTCGATTCCAGATCCACAATGCTAAGAAAGAGAACTCAAGTGTGCCTTCTAGGAGTACAAATCTCAAGATTTAGTTTTAAGAAAGTGAACCTTAGTGTGCTCGCATGTAGTTCAGATCCCAAAGACATCTAAACAGTGATGCAAAGAGTAGTAAAACCAACTAATGTTCCCATTCCTCTACAGAGTAATCATGACATTAAAGGGAGCAGTCAAAGTCTCAAGACAATACAAGGAATGATAGGACCTCGCAAGCTAAGAATGTGCATCGAAAAAGTAGAAGAACAATCTAGGAACTTTAAGTTTGAACCGAATAAAACGAATCGTGTTGATTCTAGTATTAGCCATAGGCGCATCGTAATTAATTCAATTCGATACTATTTGCAAACCTTGTATTGATGTCCGCTTGAATTCGCTTCTAATCATGAATGTGGTGTTAATGTTCGCCTAATGATGTTAATTGTCCAGCTAATATTGTTAATGCTAAAATTCATGCTAAGAAGGCTAAAAGGCAAAACGAAAGAAAGTTAGAAAACAAAGGAAACCCACAGAAGAACATTCAAGAAAATAGGCTATTATTGGATACCGTTGGTCATAAGACTAATCGATAATGCCCACTAGAAAATGGATGCCCACCGTAGAACTATTCCTTAAGAAGTGAGCACACCGTGAATGTGGCTAATACGTACACTAGTATCGCATCTATTCACAATGATTCCATTGCCTCATTTTCCGATATGAATGCTTCTATTTCGATGCGGGTGTTCCAACCATTGTTACTAACCAAATGGAACCCATTCTTGCATGGGGATCCCAATTATCCGCTTATCCATTCTTGTCTCGTGTTCAACCGCAGATCGCTCAAATCGCTCGTGGTACCGGACTCAGTCGCTCCAAGCATATGATCATGACGGTCACGGCTCATGAACTTCGTGAGCAAATTCATCGGACCGTTAGATTCGGAATGATCATTTCGGTGCTATTATGGGTTATGGAGACTATGTTGTTGGCAAAAGTGTTATCTCCGTAGTTTACTATGTAGAAGGTCTTGGTCACAACTTGTTCTCTCGTTGGTCAATTCGCGATTCGGATCTAGAAGTAGCCTTCTAAAACATACCGCTTCGTTAGAGAACTTGATGGTAAGGAACTTTAAGAGGTTCACGTGGTTCAAATCTATACACCATCTCCATCGAAGATATGATGAAGTCTTCTCCAATTTGCTTGTCGTCAAAGGCTTCTAAAACAAAGTCATGGTTATGGCATCGCTGCCTCAATCACCGAACTTCGCACCATCAATGATCTCACCGTAAAGGACTTAGTTGTAGGTTTACCTAGACTCAAGTACGAAAAGGATCATCTTTGTTCAAGATGTCAATTGGGAAAAGCAAGAAGTATGCCCATAAACCCAAACCTACTAACTCGTCACGTAAGTTCTTCATATGATTCATATGGATTTATGGACCAATGAGGGTGCGTAATATCTTTGGAAAGAAATATGTGTTAGTTGTGGTTGATGATTACCTAGATTCACCGGTCAAGTTCTTAAGGACAAAGGATGAAACTCCCGATATCATCATCAAACTCATCAAACAAATTGCAGTTCGACTTAACAAAACCGCCGTAATTATCGTAATGCATAATGGAACCGAGTTTGTCAACAAACAACTTAGTGAATTCTATGAAAGCGTTGGAATCACCATCAAAGAAGTGTTCCACGAACTCCTCAATGTAACGGTGTAGTTGAAAGACTAAATCGAACTCTTGTTGAAGCCGCTAGAACAATGCCGATTTACTCAAAGGTTCCAATGTTTCTCCGGGTCAAGCAATTGCCACCGCATGCTACACACAAAATCGCTCCTCGATTCACACTGCTCATGGAAAACTCCATATGAACTTGTCCACAACAGAAAACCTAATCTCTTTCCTTCGTGTGTTTGGTGCATTGTGTTATCCAACTAATGAGGGTCAAGACTTAGGCAAACTTAGGGCTAAAGTCGACATTGGAGTATTTGTAGGATATGCACCAAACAAAAGGGATACCGAATCTACAACAAAAGAACCCGAAATATCATGGAAACAATTCACGTTACGCTTGATGAGTCGACCGGTCAAATGGCTCCTCGGACACCCAGCTCAGACCCGCACTTCAAAAAAATCCCATTGGTTCATCCCTTGTTCCAAACTCCTCTCAAGAAACTCCATATGTACCTCCATCCAAGATGATTTAAAGAAATTGTTTGATCCTATGTTTGATGAACTTTATGATCCAAGTACTAATGAGGTGTTGATCCCTACAACAGAGGTCGCTCATATTCCCGTGAATGAAGTCAATCCTCGCCTCAATATCTTTAAGTCAAGAAGCGCCATCGCCGATCCTTCCGCCTCATCAACAAATCATCATTCTTCAAATGTACATCATGGAACTGCTTCGCATCAATGATGAAGTTAATCCTTTGCTACTCCTCAAGATGCTCCATTTGAAAACATATTTGCTCCTCGAATCATCATCGAACCATCTTCTTCGTGAGACATCGACTGCTACCTCGCCCCTCAACAACCGCCACATGAACACCTTAGAAAATGGACTCACGATCATCCACTAGACAACATCATTGGAAATCCTCTCGTCCCGTATCAACACGGAAACAACTTGCAACCGATGCCTTATGGTGCTTCTTCAACTCCGCACTATCTAAGATCGAACCAAAAGATGTTAAACCGCCATGAATGAAGATAGTCGGTTCAATGCCATGCAAGATGAAATTCATGAGTTTGATCGACTTGATGTATGGGAGTTAGTACCGCCCCAGATCGTGCTATGATTATTGCTCTTAAATGGATCTTCAAAGTGAAACTTGATGAGCATGGTGATGTGTTGAAGAACAAGGCTCGATTAGTTGCTAAAGGATACCGCCAAGAGGAGGGTATTGACTTTGAAGAATCTTTTGCTCCAGCTTGCTCGAATCGAGGCAATCGTAATCTTTCCGCTAATGTCGCTAGTAAGAACATGGTAGTCTATCGATGGATGTGAAGACGGCATTTCGAACGGAGATCTTAAAGAAGTCGCTCACGCCGCCCAACCCAAGGATTTGTGAATCAAGAGCATCCTACTCACGCTTATCGCTTGAAGAAGGCTCTTTACGGTTTAAAGCAAGCTCCAAGGGCATGGTATGATACATCACAAAGTTTCTTCTATCTACCGGATTTAGCAAAGGAGCATTGATCCTACATTGTTCACCGTGAAGTCGTGCAAACATTTAATTCATGTTCAAATTTATGTTGATGATATTATTTTTGCCTCGATGCACCCAATGGAATGTGATCGCTTTTCAAATGAAATGAGTTCAAAATTTCAAATGTCAATGATGGGACAAATGTCATTTTTCTTGGGATTACAAATTTCACAAAGTCCCGGAGGCATTTTCATAAATCAATCTAAATATGCAATGAGATCTTAAAGAAATTTGGATTTGATTCAAGTGACCGTTGACACCCCCATGATTGATCGAACCAAACTAGATGAGGACCACTCTGTGGATCATGATTGACCAAACGAAATATCGTAGTATGATTGGATCCCCGATGTACCTCAACGCTAGTAGACCGACATCTTGTTCATTGTTTGCATGTGTGCTAGATACCGTGCTGCCTACTAAAAAGCACCTTGAAGCGCTTAAACGGGTCTTCGGTATCTCCAAGGAACCATCAATATGGGTCTTTGGTACCAAGGACACCGCATGTCACTAACAAACCTATGCAGATGCCGATCATGCAGGTGTCAAGATACTCGTCAAGTACATCCGAGGTGCTCGCTTTTGGGTGATAAGCTTGTGAGCTGGTCTTCAAAGAAGCAAATGAGTACTTCTATTTCTCTACAGAGGTGAATACATAGCCATGTCATCCCGTTGTGCTCAAATCTTATGGATGAGATCTCAATTATCCGACTATGGCTTTGAATTCAACAAAATCCTCTCGCATCGTGATAATAAAGTGCTATTGCTCTCTCATGCAACAATGTTCAACACTCAAGAGCAAAGCATATCGACATTCGACATCATTTCATCGGAACAAGTGGAAAAAGGTGTGGTGGAACTCTATTTTGTGAGGTCTCGAATATCGCTAGCGTACATCTTCACCAAAGCTCTTCCAAGAGAACGCTTTGAGTTTATTCTTCCACGCCTTGGCTTGAAAAGCCTTCAACCGAACACTCAAACGCCTTCGTGAGGAAGACGAGGAGTAAAGGTCTATCTTCATCTATCTCTTGTATATATCTATTCGAAAATCAAAATACAAAATTATAAAACCCTCAAAATCAAATAGAAAAATATAAAACTTTCAAAATCCATAAAATTTGAAAATTCAAAACCCTCAAAAATATTGTCATTTTGTCATGTTTTTCTGTTCGATAATATCTACGGTTTTGTGTTGTCATTCAAAGAATGACACGGACTTTAGATGTTGTTCGAATTTAAAAAAAAAAAAAAAAAAAAAAAAAAAAAAAAATTTTGGGAGAAAGAGAAACAATGGCTTATCGTCATTTCAGCAAGAACCCGCTTTTCAAAGAAAGAACAGAGCCATACTTTATCATGTTTTCATAAATTCAATGCTCGATTCTATAAACATTTATCTCATCGAAAACTAATCGCTTTGAAAAATAACTCGGTCTCTATTTTTGATAATCATCGACTTATTTGTCAAAATCTCTATCTCTCAATCAACAACCTATGTCATTGATTGAGGGGAGAATGATTTCAATTAAATTAAAAAGTTATTTGGCATTAAATTGTTTTCAAAAGATGTACATGCATGTTTTATCAATGGAGTTTAAAGTCTTAAAATCCGATCCTTATCGCTTAAAACGCTTTCATAATCAAGTCACAATTCTCCTTAAAAGCTTTCAAAATCAATTTAATTATAAGAGATCACAAATCTCAAATGATTTGATAATTGTGATCGGGGAGAATGTGTGATTTAAATTGGATTTAAACCGATAATCGGTAAATGGTTTTATAAGGATGTACATGTCGTCCTTCCCACATGTGACAAACGATTTCAAATTTTCAATGCACATGTTGAGGGGAGCATCTATCTTAAACCTATGATTTGAAACGTGATCATTTATCTCATGTGTGTTCCTCTAGTATGTGCAAAACTCTTTTCAAACCTCGAGGCACATATTGAGGGGAGCAAATTTATGGAAACCTCATCCTTCCCGAAATGCTTTATCTACTTGATTTGATCAAGGAAGTGATGGTGATATCTTTAGAAAATGGTAATCAAAGAAGTAATTTCTTCCTCTTGCCTCCGTGTGCAAAACGATTTCAAACATTTGATGCACATGTTGAGGGGAGCACTTATTCTAAAAATATCAAAACAATTCAGTACAAAATGTTTTGATAATATATCACAAGTATCCGGATTGATTTTCAAATGGTTTTCAATTGGTTCCAATGGCGTATGAACAATACCAAATAGACCACCAACTTTACTTTATGTACGGTGATATAAGGATGATAAGGTTAGGTATTGGTTCCCATGATCCGCCGTAACCGGAGGGATCTACCCAGGACAATCCACTAGTTAGTGTAGAAGTCCTTAGGTATGATGATAAAAGGAGAAAAGTGAGATATGGGAAGAGTGCGGATCGAGGCAGAGCAAGCATCGAACAAACCCAACAAGGTTCTTGCAATGAAGTCTCGTAAGCATCAAGGGGTTGAAGAATTAAAAGAATTGAATGAGAAAAGGGTGAAAACAAATAGCCCTCCATTTATTCAACCTTAGGCGTAAACCGGTTCAATTCATATGCTACCGATGGTAACATCGGTATTGAAGACAAGACGTCATGGACCCAAAGGACGACCGCACTTCAACTTTCCAAACCACTCAAGTTCCTCTTAAAAGGACTTGTTTCATTCTCACGGGAACCGACATTATCTATCGACTTTCTTAGAGATTGTTGATATTGAAGAAGGAGACCTCTCCCTAGTCTCCAAGACAGATCCAAATATGCACAAATTGAGTCTAGAGCCACGAGATCATCAATAAATCTCATTAGGACACTTTCAATGAAGACTCTGCTTCACACAATGTGGAAAGAGAGATTATATCTTGAGTCCCACGATTATCCTTGTGGTATTGCCGTAACATCCGAGTGATGTGTGAACATATTCACAATGAAGATGGAAAACCTTCGAGCCAACATCAAACAAGCTCCTCGGTAGGTGGCATGTGAGATCTATTATATAGATCAACCATGTGACAACCGAATGTAAACAATGGGGCGATTCAATCTTTGAATCAATCTCGGTTCAGTTATGGATTGACGGATACCTTTGAAAACCGGTCTTTGTGCTTAATAACTCTTTTCTTTAGCACATCGACGTGTACTCATTTTTCAAACCAAAAGGTGTTTTTATGATTGATAATTGATTTTCAATAAAACCTTCGTTGTATTGCAAAACAATTTCTATTGAGCAATACACGATTGTTTTTCAAATCTCTTTTCATCAATCGCTGGACTTAAATTACCGGTTCACTCACTCCGTGTTGTCTTCTTTGAGATGTTCCGGTTTGAGAACAACTAGAGCAACCGCGAAACCCCGTCAAGGAAATTCTTCGAATTATACCGATCACAGCAAGATTTGTATCGATCAACGGGAACCGTGGGCCGGTACCTCAATTCAACGAAGTGATCAAAGACACTTTCGTGCGCTTTATTGCTAATCGCTGTATGCGTGTACGCCCGACGCTTGTAATGATCGTAATGAAGCGGTCAATCCATAGCCGCATGCTCACTTAACACATTCATCTCAAAAGAAATCATGATTAGTGCATCAATGACTCGATATTTTCACTCCATGCTTCGCTACGCCGCCAATATCATGAATCAACTAAAGCTTCCGCTACTCGATGAGAAGATATCATGATCCGTAATGTGAGCATGTCGGTCCTAAAGTCACAACATCACATAATACCAACACCACAATGGATGTCTCGTAGATTTTGATAGTCGATGATCTCAAAAGTCGGCTCAAATTTATTATCACGTGGATCAAGAAAGACCTCCACTTGGAGTAACCAAACATGCAATGAGAAGAATCAATGACTACGAGCTTAGGAGCAAAGGACTACATCAAGAATGCAAGAACAATTGTTAATGTAATATCTATTTGTATTCAATGTAATTTTAGTACATGATTGAGGTGACCTCCTTGGGGAGATTGTTAGGAATTAGAAATTCCGTGTATTAAAGAGTCGGTCACCTCAAGTATATGTAATCGTTAGAAAGCTCGTAGTCGTAGTTATTTTAAGTTAAGTAGTATTTAGTTAAGTAACACCGTGGAGGACGGACGGTCTTTACCCACCGTATGCCCGATCCACACCCGCTGTGTGGCATTTTATGTAAGACTATAAATACTCTCTACCTCCCAAGGTAGAGAGTTGGAGCTCATAATAATATCTTTCACTTTCTCTCACTAAGTTCCCTAAACCTCTAACTTTCTCTCTAGAATTCCATTCATACGCCACTTTGTGTTATGGTTTGATGTGTATGTGAAAACTAATATCCTACAATGTTCAAAATCGATGAAAATGAGCAAAGTTTGCATAATTGGCGCTTTCAATCCCTCAACTTTCAAAATTTGTTTAAATACCCCGAGCACATAATTTCAAAAGAAAAATCACCAAAGGTCCTTTTTAAATCATAACTTGTCAAAATTAGTCCTTTGGTGAAAAATATCAAAAGTTTTGAGAAATTACAAAATTAGTCCTTCAAGTTTGAAATTTGGCAAAATGGCCCCTGAAATTTGAAAATGGCAAGTTTGGTCCTTGTACTTTTGGACATTGTCACTTTTAGTCCTTAGAGCAACTTTGCGTATTGGCGAAATGGTCCTTGCATTTTCGTAAATTACAAAGAGTCCTTGTCATTAATAAGCCTAAACCATCGGACCCTTGTCACAATCCAATTTGGACCCTCGTCAATAACATTTTGACCCCTTTCAATATTAAAGCTCCAGTCAAATATCTGGTCAACAACCATTGGCGCCAAAGTCTTCCTTCTCAACTGCTTCTCTGCAAACTCAAGCTCCCCTCACCTCCACCTCAATATATCACCATCCTTGTTCCCCCCTCCTCCACCTCAATCCAAATATCATTAATTGCTTTCACCCTCATCTCACTCAACCCTCATCTGTCAAAACCAAAATTCCCACCAAAATGATCCTATGGCCAATATTCACTCAAAGCATCCAATGGCCTCAAAAGAAGGTGGGAAAAGTTCAGAACAAGTAGGGGAGTTGATTGGAATATAAAAGGAAGGAAGAGGAGAGATGGAAGAGTAGTAGACTTTAGTTAAAAATTTCTTTAATGTCGTTTTTTTATCAATGTATTAATGTAGCTTAAATTATGTAATCTATTTGTTTCTATGATCAAAACTCAAGTGAATTTATCATTTTAACTGCTTTCAAGTCCTTAATTAAAGTTTCATTTCAGCCCATGCTTTAATACTCACCGTTGAAAATTGAGTTTTCAAACCGTGTTAAAGCTTCTAATAGCTTATATCTAGTTCACTCAAGTTTATTTCAGACTTGTTAAAGCTTTTGTTGCCTAGTGGTCATTTTTAAGCAAGTTTCATTCTTTGGTCAACGAAAGTCAAAGGAGGGGATTCTTGTACTTTGGTATTAGATTAGACCTTGATAGATCTTGAAAACAAAGCACTTAAGCACTCGGAGATCGTTAGTGTTGCCTATGTAATCACAAGCAAACTAAAGGAAGATCTCTACAACTTGTATTTTGTGCGGAAAGTAAACACAAGTTATAATAACTAAGACTCTTTGATCCTCTATGGATCTTTTGATTATAGAAACTCTATGTTTCGGATATTTTACAAGACTTGAAAGACTTGAGAAAAGCTTAACTATTACATACTATCATGGTTTCTTATATAGGCAAGAAACCCTAATGAGCGTTTACAATGTACGCTCCTAATACTAACATAGACCAAGCATGCATCTAGACAAGCATGCAACTAATCATATTGTTTTGTTAATCATATTGTTTATTCTGAGTAAGCTCTACATAATACGGCGCCAACCTATCTTTAATACTGCCACCGACTTTTACTCTATAATCGAGCTTATCTCTCCTACGTGGATTCGCACTTTCAAGAGAACATGATATTCTTTAACACTTCGTCAAGTATAACTTCAACAGAATCCATTCTTCTTCTAATCTCTTCTAGATACTTGCGTAATCGAGTTTACCTTAATTCCCAACAATCCTCCCCTAAACCGGAATTTGACTAGGTTAAGTTCCAGCCTTGATAGATTGATAATGTCGTTGAGGATTGTACCATTTTACGAAAAATTTCCAAGCAAGATCCTCTCCATATCTCAAACACTTCGAGCTATGAATGGCCAAGATCTTGAGGATCAAGAACAAAGATTCGTAAGATGAACATCTCTATGATGATTGACTCGTGATACACCGGATCTTTGCAAAGAACATATGACATTAGGTACATCAAAACATATAAGTTTCATACTATTCTCATCACTTCCTGTGTGTTAACTCGTGAGAGGTGAATCATTGAAAATAATGGGTTTGATGTCTCTTTACCAATAGCCATCACTACCGGAGTAGCCACATGTTTGAGTTCGAAAACCATGGTACATTGATAACCATATGATTTATTGGCAAACCAAAGAACCATATAAACGGATTTGACTTGTCTTTACCGTAGCCGCTTGCTCGTGACTAGTCAATTTTAGTATTGGTGAATTGAGAACCAAATATGGATTCGATTGTCTTTACCACATGCCATATACATGTGGGCTAGTCAATTCTTGGATTCCAAAAGGAATAGACCATGGTGAATTGATAACCATACAACCTCGCTAGCTAAGCATGGGTGGTTGCGCACCCTATGATTTTGAGCAAACCATTACACTATCAATGATTTGTTGTGTCTTTACCAAAGTTGTACCTTTGGACTAGCCAACTCTTTGACATACACAAGGTACATCGTGAGTTAAAACCATCGAATTGGACAACAAACAAACCTCGCATAAAAAGTTTTTTTTTTTTTTTTTTTTTTTTTTTTTTTTAACTAATAATTGAAAAATTAACACAGAAAAGACAGGATATACATAACACAAATAAAAACAACAAAACAAAGTAATGCGAGGGTACCAAGTGTCCCGATATGGATGAGAATGAGGCCTATTGTAGTTGTTGAAGTTGAGTCTTGATCAATCCCACCAATGTTAAAGCAGACTCGCTTTCATTGCCCACGGATCTAGAGGAATTTCCAATTTCGACTCAAAGATCTTTTCCATAAGTCTTTTGGGCAAAGGATACTTTCTTTCGTAAAACATGTAGACAAGTGATTCCACCCTTAGTCTCAAGCACATGCACACGAGGGAGAGGATAGAATCTCCGTGATGCAAGCTTCCACCGATGTGAGTTTTCCCAAATGGAATGTGCTTTGCTATTGGGAATGTGAGAGTTCAACAGACTTGAAGATCTCTCGGTAAGAACATCCCGTAACCTTGTGGTTCCTTGTTGCGATAATAGGTGGTAACACGAGTGAACAGAGAAAGTAAGTCCGCCTGCCTACCAAGTGTAGAATTTCCTTTAGAAAGGTGAATTCCATTGAAGTGGAGTCCCTTCGATGAATGACATTCATCTCATCATCCTTCAATTTCCAATCTACCACCTCATCTGAATTTCCATTAGGAAAATCAGCAGCAGACCCTTCTATAATGAAAGTTGAGTCATCAGCTTCAAGATCCAAGGGAGATCTTTTGGCCATTCTCTTCTTCCTCCCACCAGACTTATGGATGTTCTCAGAGGGAGCATTTTCAGTTTGAACATGTGTGGAAAGACTTGAAGTGGCAGAGGGAGGGTTAGTTGAAACACCTTCACGAAGTGCATTCATCCTGTGAAGCATTTTTATCGCCCTTTCTGTTTTTGTTTCTGCGAGATCAGCTTCCTTAGCTTTAGAAGCTTCTTGTGTGTCAATGATTGTCACAGATGAAGTGGGAGCTGATATAGCAGGTGCTTCAGGAGAATTGGAAGATGGTTCAGCAGATGGACCCTTGTCAGTATAAGAAGCAACTTCAGCAGATGCTTCAAGAGGAATGACCGAGATGATTCCTTGGTGGAGCATCATCGACTTAAGTCTTTTGACTTCTTGAGCGCTTCATTCTCAACAATCCTTTTCAAGTTGGTAGAATGTGTTGCGATGATAATTTGTCCTTCATGATCCGATTATATTTATATACAGACATGATCGTGAAAAGCCTTGACTTGTTTCATTGTTAAGCCGAGTTGTACATCGAGCATTGATTTTTCACCACCATTCTTATTTCGCCTTTGGAAGGAGGTTTTCTTTGTCCTTCCGAGCTTTGATGGCCCTCTTTGTGCGATAGCTTCTTGCTTCCTTTGTCTTCCCGAGCCATCATTCGCCCACATAATTGTCACCGAGGAAATCTCCACCTAGTATACTTTGAGCAAGAGAAGGTCTTGAAATGACTTGTCGAGTTAGAATATCCCTGTTCAGCAGCATCCGAACCCTCATTGCATCCAGCTTCTTCTTCTCTCAGAGTTAAAGATGAAAAGTCCTCTGCTTCAAGTTGATGAGCCAATGCTACACTTTCCTTTGACTTCTCAAACTCAGCCAATCTACTTGCTTGACCTAGTCTTTCCTCCTCACTTACTGTGTCCGGACCTAGCTCATCTTCGCTATTGCATCTTTCCCTTTATCATCGCTTGGCACACTCTTCTTCGCTAAATCAACGATGTGAACCTCTCGTAGTAGTACCTAAATCAACATGTTGATGCAGATTATCAACCGAGTGGTCATAGCAAAGCAAGGTCGATGATCTCCAAGGTGAAAGGTCCGCTGGTTCTTGAACCGATGAAGATTGATTAGATCTCAAGATACATCCTCCATTAGCACATCGCCAGATGCATCCTTATCAACCCTGTGTTCCTTTGAAGCTTCGTAAGGAACCTTATGTGAAAAGGATCTCCTTCTTCTTTGTAAAGGATGTGTTCCTTCTTCCTTGAGGAAGTAGCGCCATCGATGAAGGATCATTGAGAGAAACATCACCAACATGTCCAGAGACTCAAAGTGAGGTACTTCTTGTTCTTCATCGAGGAAACCACAAGCTTCCTTTTGAGGGCCCTTTAGTTTGTCCTCTAATACCTTGACTTGATTTTGCAGCTTCAATCTTACTCCCAAGAGAAGACTTGGTCTCTCAGAAGCTCCTTTTTCTGCACTAGTGACCTCAAAGAAGATACCGCTGACAAGAGCATGGATAGATGAGAGTGTAATAGGTCCTCACCCACCAGCAGATTGCCTCGCGTGTAAGGGAGCTTCATTGGACCTTTCAAGAGTAATATGGTCATGCTCAATGTGAGGAAGATCTTCATTGAGAGGATCCTAACAGACTTGGTGTGGGTAGTCTATTAAGATCGATTCATCATGTGTAACAAGTGTGGGTGTTGGATCGACAAGGTGGTTGGTCATGAGCAACATGAGTTGGTTCAACAGCTGATGAGGGCCCTCATCAATGTTAACTAATGGATTACCATCGTAGCAACAGTGAGGAAGGAGGATTATGAGCCACATTCTCTCATCGCATGACCTCATTACCTTGGGGCAACATGGTCGCTAGCAAGGGATGATGTCTCCCGAAAGTGGGTTCTCATTGTAGCATACAATTTAGCGCTCAAAGAACCTATGGATAGAAAGATTGGGCTTGGGTAGAGGTGTCTAAAATAATTTGAAGAAACCTTGGGTACATTAAAATTTTTCCTTTGTCTTTGAATATTTTCAACCATGTTTTCAAAATATACTTAGAAAAATTGAAAGTTACCCTCGAGAAAGACACACAATACCATATCCCACCGTGTAGAGAATCGGTCCCATCCTCCGCTTTTGTTGCTCATGCATTGAAGCAACAGTGAACCAGAACCTCCACTGGGCGTAGTTCCTTCTTCACCACATATCGCCCTTGTACCACGATAGCCAATTGCCCTTAGCCCAAGAATCACATCTTCCCGATTAGAGTGAAGTTCTCCATCAAGATCTTCCAAGTGAAGCTTCCTCCCAATTAGGTCCTCAGAACTATGTACTGCTTCATCAATCACGCCTCTAATCTCTGCCTCACTCCTCTTCTCACAGATGCCCAAAATTGAGTAATCATGATTCATATATCTCATTTGGAGAATGAGTTAGAGCATAACAAATCTTGGACCTTTTCAGAATTCCACCATTGGTTCATATAATTCATATCCCTTGCCATTTCCGTAAATGCAACTTTGTTGTGATCATGTTTAAATTCAAGAGCCATGAGTGATATGAGTGTTTAGGGTTATGATTCTTGAAATGGTGAGTGTTTGTGAAAGTGGAATGAGAGGGAATTTGTTTGTTCCAAGAGAGTGATGGTGGATTGATAGTTTTGCCCAAATTATAGTCAAATAAAATTGACCGCTTGGTTGACTATTGTCGACGGTATTGCATCATTGACCCAACCCAAAATATCACTTCAACAGAACACATGTTCAATCAACCAAGTTATAACTTCAAAGAATGCATCAAAGATATGAATAGCTTCGTAAGATTCTAGAATTATCGTGCCAACTACTTGCATTAAACTCATTGAACCTCGAACCCGCTCTATAAAATGATCCCAATGTAACTCATTTCTTCATCAAGATCCCCAAATAATTACCACAAACCCTAGATGCAAAATAACCCCAATTAACCAAATTGCACCATGAATACCAAACCCGAGATCATAGATCTCACTTCCTCATCTTCATCATCCTCTTCATCATCATCTAGTGGTGAATCAAACCCATGGCAACATTACTTTCCTCAACCCTATCCACGACTAAATAAATCGCCTTTCTCCCTTCTTCGTAAGATGACAGTAGTGAATCCAAGTGAATCACGATGATTCCGATGACTCCTATAAGGAGGGAACATCTTACTCTAACCTCCAAAGACCTCGGTCTCAACAAAGACCTCGTGCTGTGAATCCGCCACTCCCCAAAGATAGAGAGGTGGTTCTTGGTCTCATCGCGCCATCTTTTGGTGCATCAACACACATCGATAGAAGAAGGGCTTAAGGAGGGTGGATCGATTGCATTTTGGTTGAAATGAATAGATGAAGCACACATGACACGTTATTTTTCTCCGTCATCCCGCGTGGTCATCGCCATCGCCAATCGCTTGCATCAATCCATCCTCCCATTTTGGTCCTTAGCATCTTCATCGAGTTGGTCATGCATATCCAACCACCCGCTAGACGGAATGGGTGGTTATGCAAGACTATTTAAAGCAAAGCCAAGATTCAACGATATCCAACATTCACTTAGATTTCGGAATGAAAGATATACACTAGATTAGGCTTAGCTTAAGTGTACAACCGTATCTTGTAGATGCATATGTAGTAGGTTGACTTTATGTAAGTCGTAAGTCGTAAACTGCTTTTGAATGAATGAATGAACAATTTGACTTCAATTTCCTTTCTTCAAGATTAAAACTTTAGTGGAATCAAATTGTATGCTTCAAGATTTTTACTTTCGTAAGAAACCAAAGAACACTCTTTAGCTAACTTGACCATGTACCATTGAGTCACACTTGATGAATTTGAACTTGTTCATGGGATAGACAAACTGCAATCCAGATAACTGCAAAACAGACACAACACTACACAAGAACAACACAAAAACAAGCTAAAGAATAATTAGACAGTTAGTGTTAGCAAAGAATTATAAATAACAGAGGCAAAAATGCAAATAGAGAAAATTAAAAAGATAAATTATATTAAATAAATGCTATCACTATTGGCAAAATGATGTTTTTACAAAGGTAATGATAGAAGCAAATTTAGAAAAAGGAAAACTGTTTATTGAACAAAATATGATACAAATAAACAAAGATATGCAGAGTTTGCACAAATCCTCCCCTGAGGCATATGCCTCCCCTGAGGCCTATGCCTCCCCTTAAACTATGCAGTCAAGGGTTTAGCATTCCAATATTGACCACGAGGTGTTGAAACCTTGGTCCATCAAACGCTTTTGTTAACAAGTCTGCCACATTATCATCAGTATGAATTTTTGCCACTTTTATCAAATGTTTTCATATGCATCTCGTATAAAGTGGTGCCCGATTTCAATGTGTTTAGTCTGACCGTGAAAAACCTGGATTTTTGACTATGCAGATGGTACTTTGATTATCTATATGAATAGTAGTGTTCATGAAGTTGTACCCATAGTCCAAAGAATTGGTTTTGAATCCAGAGGACCGACCACAAGAATTTGCAAAGAAGAACATACTCGCTTCAAGAGTTGAGGCACCACAATGGTTTGTTTCTTGCATTGCCAAGAAATCAACCTTTGCCAAGAAATTGGCGACCTCCGCCAGGATCTTCTATCCAGATTTGCACCAAGATAATCACCGCCACTATATGCTTCCAACTTGAAAGGAGACTTTGGGTACCAAAGGCCTAAAAGAGGTTGGCCTTGAGGTACTTAAAGATCTTCTTGACAAAGATTGAGATGGGAAGTAAGTGGAGTGACTTGATGTCGAGAACAAACACTCACAAAGAAATGTAATATCGTGCCCGAAGTCGTTAGATACATCAATGAACCAATCATGGACCTGCATGTATGAACATTCACGTGTAGATCCGTTCATTATTTGCTTTAGTCTTTGAGCTTCATAAGGTGTTGTGGCGCCCCGACACCTTCCATACCAAACTTCTTCAAATGTCCTCACATATTTATCTTGATGATAAAGATGCCATCCTGCTTTCACGAACTTGAGACCCAAAAGAAAGTAAGTTCTCCCATAGCACTCATTTGAAATTCACCCTTCATTAGTTCCTCAAATTCCTCGCACTAAGCTTCGCTTGTGGAGCCAAAATAATGTCGCCCACATAAACTTGCACCGTAATGATGTCTCGAATAATTCTTCTTTAGGAACAGTAGTTTTATCAATGGCACCTCTCCTATAGCCATGCTTCAAACAGAATGATGAAAGCCTAGCATACCAAGCTCTTGGTGCCCGATGTAAGCCATAAAGAGCTTTAACAACCTTGTAAACATGATTTGGGTGATCGGGTCTTCAAATCCCTTGGGTTGAGTGACATAGACCTCCTCTTCAATCTCACCATACGTAAAAGCACCTTTACATCCATTTGATACACCATGAAACCCATGTAAGAAGCATAAGCCAAGAAAATGCGAATTGCTTCGACCGCCACAGTGCAAACACTTCATCATAATCAATCCTTCCTCTTGTCTCAAGCCTTGAGCTACTAATCTTGCTTTGTTTTTGATCACAACACCCCGAGCATCTCTTATTCTTCGAATCCACTTTGTCCCAATGGCATATTTGCCATCGTGAAGTGGAACCAAAATCCAAACCGCCGATTGTGAAATTGTTGCATTTCTTCTTGCATTGCTTCTAGCCGCCTTGAATCGTTAAGAGCTTGAGAAACACTAGTTGGTTCCACTTGAGAGAGAAAACAAGCAAATGTACAATGCTTGAAGTCTCGTGTGATTGTCTCTTTGCCGGTTGGAGACATAGAGAGAAAAGCAATCATCCAAATTGAGGACTTGTTATAGCCCTTCGAGTTCTAACAGTGCCGAAGATCACCTATGATGTTGGATCGAGGATGAGCAATGTTGATCCTCCGAGTGGCAAGTAATGACTTCAATGGATGAATTAAGATTAGTGATTGTTGGTTCAAATTCAAGATCATAAGAAGGTGAAGTGAAAATGCCACTTTGGGTTGGTGATTTCCAAGATCTGAGGGTTTTGGAAAGCGTGTATGAGGTTCTCCAAAGTCCAAGACACTTGAGAAGGAACATGAGAAGAAACAAAGATAGCCTTCAAAGCAGATTTGTGGATGGTAGGTGTGACAGAGTCAACTTCACAGACACGTGGTTTCTCACGACTCCTTCATTAGCAACCCTCCATTCGCTCGCTTCTAGCTTAGCAAAGAAATTCTTGTGTCTCAAGCCTAGCAAGGTCCTCAAAGATAATGGGATTCATCTTCATCACTCGTGTCAAGAATATCCTTGGAGGTGGTACCGCAATATTGTTAGGGAGAAAGAAGGCACAAGTATAGGTTGCTCATCATCTTCAAACTCATTTTCGTAGTCATCATCTATGGACCCGCATTGTTAGTGGGAGAAGCTTGAGGGCCCGTGATTTTGGTTAGCCAAGTGTCTAGTGTAACCCAAGGAATCGCTATAGTCAAGGTCAAAGGACCATGTATGACCCTCGCCTTGAACATTATGCCTATCTTCCAAAATCTCGTGTTCGGCTCTCTATCTTCTTGGCTTGCAAATTGTACACCTCGTATGCCTTACTATGAGTCAATAACCCACAATATAACCATCATCGCCTTCTCATCAAACTTTCCCAACGGATCACCGGTGTTCGTAATGGTGACTTGACAACCAAAAGGTTTTAGGTAGTGAATGACGTGAACCTTCCCAAAGAGAAGTTCATATGGTGTTTTGAGTTGTGGTCTTGTAATGGAGACCCTGTTAGCACATAGCACGCCAACAATGACTTCGTCCGTAACATAGTGGGAGTTTAGAGTCGCAAGCATTGATCTTGCCTCTATTAAGGTCCTATTCTTTCTTTCACCACCCCATTTTGTTGTGGGGTTCTTGGATTACTATAGTCCCTTTTATACCTTTTGACCCACGAGTTCTATTAGAATAGCATTTTGAACTCGTCCCATTATCACAATCAATTCCTTAACCTTTTGTTCAATTGATTTTCAACGAGAGTGATGAATTCAACAAGACTTGGGATGTTTCATCTTTGGTTCCGAGAAAGAAAACCCAACAAAATCGCTATAGCCATCATGATCACCAAACGTAAGTACTTATGATCAATGCTTCGACTTGAGTGGGACCAAACAGATCCATGTGAAGCAAATCAAGAGGTTCAAGAATGATGCTCATAGCATTGATAGCTTTGTAAGAGGCTCGTGTTGTTTTCCTTTGTTGCAAGCGACACAATTATGATCATTTGTGAATACTTTGGTGGAAGACCTTCAACAAGACCCATTTTAGAGAGTTTGTTTATGGTCTTGAAATTCACATGAGCCATCCTCCTATGCCATTTGGTGGACTCATCAAGAGATGCTTTAGCCACCAAACAAGTGAGGTCACCACCGTTGAACTTCATTAAGGTTGAATGTGTATAAATTGTGAGTTCGAGGAACTTTCAGTAATTGAAGTTTCTTCCGGGAGTTTGAAGTCTTTAGACAAAGACAAGACATTCATTCTCGTGAAGAGAACTTTGTTCTTAGTGTCACGATTTGTGAAACAGAGAACAAGTTGAAATGTCAAGTTCCTTAACATAGTACACATTTTCAAAATCTAGATGAGGTGTCTTTATGGTGCCTTTTCCCGTGATACTTCCATCACTTCCTCCAAAAGTCACATTGCCTCCTCCTTCTATGGGAACAAAATTGTGCATCATATCTCTGCTTCCGCACATGCTTCGAACAACCACTATCAACAATACCAATATTCTTATGCTTAAGGGATGATCCTACAACAAAATATATACAAACGGTTAGAATTGATGGAGGTTCAAGTCATTATCGACTTGAACCCGCCTTGTGGATCACATGTGTTTAGGGCATGAAGATTTAGAGGATCCACCATTGTTCTTGGTCCTCCATTGATGATTGGGTCCCTTGTTAGTCCAAGAACAACTCGCCGAGGGCTTCACAAGAAGGTGCCCCATATCCCATCCCAAAGATACATAGAGTCAACATATGAAGGCCAATAACCATGTTTAAAGTATGAGCTAGTTGGTTGCACATAAGGTCTCGGTAATTGAACCCTCCAATGAGAGTCATTTTAGTCGTTTGAGGGACATAAGGTGGAATATTAGCAACATTGGTCCACTTAGATTTATGTGTTCGTGAGTAGCACATGCACCCAATCTTTGCTCATAAAAATCACAATCCTTAATCAAATGAAATTTACTTCCACATACAAAACATGTCTTCTTCTTGGAAGATTTATTCAAATAGGGAGATGTTTGATTACATGCGTAATACTTAAAACAGATACATTCAAGGAATTGTTTTTAACAGATCGATTATTCAAAGATGTAAAAGACAAGTCTTCGTAAGAAACTGCCTTGGAAGTTGATTCTCGCCAGCCTTCCTTAGAAGGCTTGTAAGTAGACCTGGTTGCAGTGCTTGGGTGTAGGCTCAGCTTGGGAAGGTCGACTTCTCATTTGAATCACGTTTTCATAGGAAGTAGACCCTTGATCCGATGAATTGTCACCGCCGAGCAAGAGACAAAGTCATTAGATGAGGTATCGTGGTCCGCAAGTCTTTGACTTTTGCCATATAGATGATGTGATCCATCAAAGTCAACAATGATGGATAGGTCTGGGCATAAATTCACCTCTAATAGGACCAGGGACAACATGCATATTACCTTCTTTACAAAGTTAGCTAACCCCGCAGTGTGGATTTACGACCATCATACCTAGTTTCTACTCTACATATTTTTGAAAGCCTAATCCTAAGCCGAGGTTATTGATTGATCGTTATAGAGTTCTCTAGCCGATTATCACCGAAATTAACCATTGTTTATTCCTAGCTATTTCCTCGCCTACCTTTTCTTTAAGCTCTAGGTTCTCGCATACGCTTCATCCTTTGCTTTCTCGCACGCTTTTAAGTAATTATTAGCAACTTCTAGATCAAACCGTAACACCTTTATCTTTTCTTCATAAGCTATTTGATTCTTTTGAAACCATACTTTTGTCTTTCATCGCTTTTAATGCTAGTTTATGAGCTTCATTTTCTACATAGCATTCATCAAACTTAGGTTTCATAGCATCATATTCTTCTTTAAGTTCATTGTATCTTAGACTACATCCAAATATACAGCTTGTGTACCGAGATAGTCCCATCAAGGCAAACCGATCATGCCTTTCATCCAAGTGCACCTTGCAAGCAATCCAAGCTTATCAAGATCATGAGCTTCCTCATTAATGTGTTCATGTGCACCCAGCTTGACCTGCTCATCCATGGTGAGGAGAGTCAAGCTCCGCCTTTCTGTTGCTTCTCCGATATGAAAGGTAGTTAGCTCCATCTCCACTTTTCCCTGCCTTTGCATTCCTCGAGAAATGCCCCATCCGTGGCAAGTGAAGCACTTGACTTTTCTCCTATCAAAGCGAGTGGTTCCTTTCCTTGAAAGCAAACTTCCTCCCTGCACTTCTCTTCAAATCTTTTGATGTCCATCGACAAAGAATGCCACCGCATTTTCGCTTCATCTCCTCCATTTCAAGAGGGTCCAAGCGATCAAAGTCTTCATATGCAAGATATCACGAGTATCATAATCAAGAACAAACGAATGAAGAACATCTTCCATCACACTACTAGTCTTAGTTTGAGAACATGGTGGAGTGGGACGAGTATTATGTGGTGGAGTGGGAGTGCAGGATGATGGAAAGTAGTTGAACCGGAAGATGATGGAAAGTAGTTAGAACCATGAGCGTGTACCATCATGTTGGAGTGAGATGTCCCAACAAAAGTCGCATGGCCGTAAGAAGATGTACGATAGGAGTCCCGACATCGTGTTCAAGGGTTCGAGTTCATATCTGACTCATCAAAGGTAAGCATGTCCAACCTCCTTTAGCCTTGAGGGCTATACTAACATGCAACCATGATGGCGGAAAGGATCGCAAGAACTTAGAGTTGCAATCATCATTATCCGGTTTAGCATTCACCGGTTCACCGACTCAAAATCCTATGGAACCCGTCAGATCCCTTGTGGATACCTTCTTCTTCGGAGATATTGAAGTCCCGAAATTGTTGTCTTAGCATGGACTTCCTCATTCTCTTTGATTCTTCATTTCCACCGAACCTTGCTTTGAGAGCCATCCATATGTCCTTTGCGTCATCCATATGGTGAAAATCACACGATGATCTTCGTGTATGGCTTGAAGGTAATAGTTTTCACCTTATGCTCTCTCGCATAGCCAAGACCTCTTCGCAGCTTTTGGAGGAGCCATGATAAACTTCCCATCCCCGCTGTGAATCATTTTCTTTAGACTGCTTTCTTTCTTCACTACCTCCCATGATTCCAATCAATATTGGAAATCCAGTTTTCCATCTTCATAGTCCAAAGATCATACTCTTCCCTTTTCAAATAAGGAAATTTACCATTCTTGTTTGAGAGACCGAAATGTTGCATGGAAGTGGTGTTGGTGTTGTTTGTGTTGGTGACTTCATTTTCATTATCGGATCCGGCATGGTGAATGAATGTTTGATTGTATGGGGTGAGAATGGTTCTTAGTATCGTAGAGACTTTCCCGAGGCTCGATACCACTTGTTGAAAACAAAGACCTTGATAGATCTTAAGCACACTCGGAGATCGTTAGTGTTGCCTATGTAATCACAAGCAAACTAAAGGAAGATCTCTACAACTTGTATTTTGTAGCGGAAAGTAAACACAAGTTATAATAACTAAGACTCTTTGATCCTCTATGGATCTTTTGATTATAGAAACTCTATGTTTGGATATTTTACAAGACTTGAAAGACTTGAGAAAAGCTTAACTATTACATACTATCATGGTTTCTTATATAGGCAAGAAACCCTAATGAGCGCTTATAATGTACGCCCTAATACTAACATAGACCAAGCATGCATCTAGACAAGCATGCAACTAATCATATTGTTTTGTTAATCATATTGTTTATTCCGAGTAAGCTCTACATAATACGGCGCCAACCTATCTTTAATACTGCTACCGACTTTTACTCTATAATCGAGCTTATCTCTCCCACGTGGATTCGTACTTTCAGAGCAACATGATATACGCTTTAACACTTCTCGTCAAGTATAACTTCAGCAGAATCCATTCTTCTTCTGAGAATCTCTTCGGTAGATACTTTCACAGTAATCAAGAGTTTACCTTAATTCCCAACATGTGTTTTATGTTTCAAATTCATAAACTTAGCTTGCATTAAGTTCATTTCATCAATATACTTCATTATCGGTCCTTAAATTGAACCCAAAGTTCATAAAAGTCAATTTTACCAAACTGTTTAAAAGTCGAATAGTTGAAATTTCGGTTTTGGGCCAAGCTAAGTTGATTTTGATTACTTCCTTCTGGTGTTATCAAGTGAAACTTGGTGTGCAATAACTTCAGTGGCCTACTTCATTATTACCATTTTATAGATTTTACAAAATTTTTATCTCATCCAAAAGCGCTTATCAATATGGGTGCATGTGCCACATGCACAGTGCTTGAATCTAAGAGGACTTGTGCAGGTTCTTGCGACTCACCTGCAGAGTTCTCTAGAGCTTGTCTAGGTCTCTAATTTGGTATTTAAGTACTTAGCCGAGGTTATCTTGAGGTTCCAACATTTGCTCTTTATTTTCCGGCTTATTTGAGTGCTTATTCTTACGCTTAAACATGGTACCTCACATCGTTTTTGTGCTTAAACTCAAATAAGCCAAATCTTAGCAATTTGCAATATATAGGTTTAGAGCGGTTGAGAATGGTTGCTTTTGAGTTATTTTAGCATAGTGTAGCCTTTGTTTCAGTTTGGTGGCCTTGGTGCTCATTAGCTTATTCAAGTGCTTATTTCTAACACTTGTGCTTGCGACTTCTTATTCCTTCACACAACCCTGCTTTTTATATTTTTCCTAGATTCTAAATATTATTTTAAGCTTTTCTTGAATTTTTCAGATTTTTCCAAGTCAGTTTGGTATTTTTCTTTATTTAAATTAGTTTTTAAGCCTTTTTAAATAGCTTTTAATACAATTAATTCAGAAAAGTTTCAAAAAAATATGTTTTCAATTTTCATAGATTAAGATAAATATAAAAGTCATAAAAAATATTTTTCCATAATTTTCTTGGTTTAAATAGTATTTTCTAGCATTTTAATTAGTTTTAAATAGTATTAAATTAATAATAAATACATAAAAAGTCTAAAAAATATATTTTCAGTTTTAAAATAAGTTTTATCATATTTTAGATTTTTCTAAGTCATGATTTTATTTTTCTAGCTTTATTTCATATTTTCTTGTATTTTAGTCTATTATTAAATAAGTAAAAATAGTTTTTATTTAATAATAATTAGATAAATAGTTTTAAAAATAATTTAATTTTTCCAATAATTTTCTAGTATAATTAGGATTGTAAAATGTATTTTTCATATCCGTAGGTATTTTCTTGCTTTATTCTCACGTTTTATTTAAATGCGTTCGTAGTTTTTTTTATTTAAACGTACGTTTTAAGTTTTAAACGTTCATCAATTTTAAAAATAGTGATAGCGTTTATTTAATATATTTTAACTTTTTAATTTTCTTTAATTTGCATTTAAGCCTCTGTAATTTATTTCCTTTTTCCTTAGTTATAATTGTTCAATCAATCTATCTTTACTGATCACTATCCTTAGTGATCATTCTATCGTCTGAAAGTGTTTACACACCATTGAGTCTCCGTGGGACTTAACGACCGGAATTCATTGTATTCTCAGGACTTCATTGCATTTGTGCTTAAAGCTGCTTTAAGTTTCTACTGTCGACCATTCACAAGTGGCGGCTGTGTGAGAAAGCTTGACGGCTTCGACGGATCAAATTTTGGCGCCCGTGCGGGGAGGCTTTAGCGTGTTCTAAACCTTTTCGGACTCCATTCTTGCACATACCCCATCTTTTGTAAAAATTTTTTTGTAAAGTTATCGAGAAAATCCAAAAGTTCATTAACACTTTTCCTAAAGTGTTAAAACGCATAAAAATATTTTCATTCTTTGTTTTATCATCATGTTTTCAAAAATACCAAAAATATTCCTCTTTACCCTCTTACCTTTTTGATTCTTCATTTCTTACCCTCATTAACCTTTGATTCTTTCTATGTCTTATCATCACCCTCTTGGTTGTCAATGGTGTGGTGGTCCTTATAATGGTGGCAATTGCCCCGGTTGTAGCGTGGTGGAATCAGAAGCGGGTCATCTATAACCGGGATCCTATTCCTACCATAACACGGTGATTTATTCCATCGACTACCACCTTTGTGAGACTCGGCAGTTTCTTGTTGTGAGTCTGTGGTGGTTCACATTCCGATTCGATTGTCAATCGGGAAACACGCTTGTCTATGAGCGGGTTCACGATAACAATTATGACTACAACACATACCACTCGCGACCACATCAGTTTCTTGTTGTGAGTATTGTGGAGGTCCTCACTCTAGCTCGGATTGTCAAACAAGGAATCCATTTCCTTGTAACAATTACAACTCTTCGTATCATGACCAACCTCTGATTACCGGCTGACCCACTTCCTCAAAATCTTCTCCATGATCTTTTGGATTTAGTGAAAGATTTGAAGGAATCTAAACATCCCAAGATAATCCAAATGAAAATCCATGGAAGTTTTGTTAGCAAGAGCGGATGCTAAATTAGATTCCCAGTTGCCTTTGAAAAATCTATTAGGGAATCAATTGCAAAAGAAAAGCGACGGATCTAGCTCTCGATTCCGTTTCATTCACGATGGCGATGATGATGAAGATATCCTTGATATCCTACAATTTTATAACGGTTCATCAAGTTCATCGGTTGAGATTCCTTCCATGAACAATCGGGGAGAAAAGACTATGATGGAATTACTAGCGGAAGAACAAATGGAAAGTATTAAACATATGTATGCTAGTCCTTCTAAACTCCCTCGAGTCTATTGTTATCACACGAAGCTCCCACTCACTCTCGAACATGGGGATGAGCATCTTGACCTTGTTCACGAAAAGGAATCGGACAATTTATAAAGTCTAGTGTTGAGGACCTTGTCCCAATCCCGAGAGAGTCACGAGGAATTTCGATCATGTGTGATTCTTCTTCCCTCTTGAGTGTTCAAATGATCATTTGAGACTTTCTCCGATTTTAGCGATGATTGTAAATCTTATGGAGACATCAGTATGTTGAGGCATCACTCCCACGATCCGATCCTCTTGAGGAGTTCACCGATGAACTCACTCACATCATCCACTTTCATCGAAGTGACGATGATCTCTTTGATTTGAAGCCGATCTTGGAGAAACTAGAAATCTCATATAATGATCATCCACTCATTTCTTATCCCATTTCCGACTCTTCCATTCCTTCTCTCACTCCGGATGAGGAAGATGACAACTTTGGAAGGAGGTCGATGATTTTCTTAGTGATGAGTCGATTCCAACAGAATTGACAATACTTACTTTGATTCGGAGGAGACATCCTTTTCTTGAAAATCATTGATTGAAGAACCGTTTCCACTCTCCTCCCGGAATTTTGTTACCAATCACCATAAAAGCTTCAAATTTAAGCTTAAAAATGTCAAAATGGTGATTTGCTTCTTTCTCGATGAGGAATGGACATGCATTGTGATGCACATATTTATTCCATTCTTCACAAATGGTGTGGTTGCTCTTTCCTTTTCTCCTTCGGGAATGAGGACACTATTTTGATCCCGGCATTTTCATTTATCATTTTGAGCCGGTTCTATGTATATCTCGTCGGTGTGGAACTTTCGCGTGCTTCAAATGTTTATACAAACATCTTGAGCGAAGTCCGATCGAGATTGTTTCTTCCACTTTGTTTCCCCATGAACCAATGAATTGGGGTCGAGTCAAGCTAGCGACTCGGGAATCAAAAAATAGCACACACCATATGGGTTTTCACCCATATTTACATCTTCTTCTCTATTCTACCACCCTAGTGTGGGGAGATTCCCACATGTTATATAGATATATATATAAGTTCTAAAAAAAAAAAAAAAAAATGGCCGTAGTATTTCCCTTTTACGTTCTCGGTTTCGGCATAACGCGGTACTTTGAATATTGAGGGCAATATTCATTTCTAAGTGTGGGGGAATTCTCACAATTTTATCATATTTATCCACCCATTCCCCGTTTTGGCCAATTTTTTTTTGGAGTAAGTGTTCTACACTTACTCAATCGTTATCGATCCTTTTGTCTAATAAACAAAGGATTGGCTAATCCAGAGCAAACGGCTCTTGGTAAAGATTTCTCAAATCCGTTTATATGGCTTGCAATTTGCCCAAAATTGTATGGTGTTCAACTCACCATATCCTAAAAGTGAAGAGTTGGCTAGCCCGCAAGATTATGGCTTGTGGTAAAGGCGGTGGAAAACCATAATTGGTAATCAGCTCACCAAAGATAATATTGATAATTTATCTAAGAGTTGGCTAGTCGAGAGCAAGCGACGGTAAAGACAAATCAAATCCGTTGGAAGGCGGTGGTTTGCTCAAAATCACATGGTTATCGGTGTACCAAGGTTCTTACTTGAACTCGAAACATTTGGCTACTCGAGTGATGGCTTTTGGTAAAGAGTTTTAAAATCCATTAAAGTTTCAAATCATTGCTAGGGACTAGCAATATCTCGATGTGGGGATTGATGAGTGTCTAAATACTCATCATTTTTGGTTAATCTGAGCGCAAAACGTTTAAAATGCTCAAATGCATCAAAATCTCGAAAATATTCCAAAATTACATTTTATATGTTTCGGATGCAAAATGTTCAAAATCGGATGAAAATGAGCAAAGTTTGCATAATTAGCGATTCGGTCCCTCGACTTTCAAAATTTGTCGAAATTGGTCCACGAGCACATAATTTCAAAGAAAAATCACCAAGGT
The DNA here is from genome assembly GCA_022545495.1 of Chrysanthemum lavandulifolium. Classification (NCBI taxonomy): domain Eukaryota; kingdom Viridiplantae; phylum Streptophyta; class Magnoliopsida; order Asterales; family Asteraceae; genus Chrysanthemum; species Chrysanthemum lavandulifolium. The sequence goes on along the minus strand of CM040241.1, from coordinate 109,506,017 downwards.
CCTTTTTAAATCATAACTTGTCAAAATTAGTCCTTTGGTGAAAAATATCAAAAGTTTTGAGAAATTACAAAATTAGTCCTTCAAGTTTGAAATTTGGCAAAAATGGCCCCTGGAAATTTGAAAATGGCAAGTTTGGTCCTTGTACTTTTTGGAGATTGTCACTTTTAGTCCTTAGAGCAACTTGGCAGAATTGGCAGAAATGGTCCTTGCATTTTTCAGAAATTACAAAAGAGTCCTTGTCATTAATAAGCCTAAACCATTGGACCCTTGTCACAATCCAATTTGGACCCCCTGTCAATAACATTTTGACCCCCTTTCAATATTAAAGCTCTAGTCAAATATCTGGTCAACAACCATTGGCGCCAAAGTCTTCCTTCTCAACTGCTTCTCTGCAAACTCAAGCTCCCCTCACCTCCACCTCAATATATCACCATCCTTGTTCCTCCCTCCTCCACCTCAATCCAAATATCATTAATTGCTTTCACCTCATCTCACTCAACCCTCATCATCAAAACCAAAATTCCGCCAAAATGATCCTATGGCCAATATTCACTCAAAGCATCCAATGGCCTCAAAAGAAGGTGGGAAAAGTTCAGAACAAGTAGAGGAGTTGATTGGAATATAAAAGGAAGGAAGAGGAGAGATGGAAGAGTAGTAGACTTTAGTTAAAAATTTCTTTAATGTCGTTTTTTTATCAATGTATTAATGTAGCTTAAATTATGTAATCTTTTGTTTCTATGATCAAAACTCAAGTGAATTTATCATTTTAATGCATTTTCAAGTCCTTAATTAAAGTTTCATTTCGGTTCCATGCTTTAATACTCAATGTTGAAAATTGAGTTTTCAAATCGGTGTTAAAGCTTCTAATAGCTTATATCTAGTTCACTCAAGTTTATTTCGACTTGTTAAAGCTTTTGTTAAGCCTAGTGGTCATTTTAAGCAAGTTTCATTCTTTGGTCAACGAAAGTCAAAGGAGGGGGATTCTTGTACTTTGGGTATTAGATTAGACCTGAAAGTGCTTGCAGGCCATATATGATCTTGTGTATATCTTATTCAGCTCAAAATATAAGGTTCTCAATTTGCTCTTTTCATTTTCAAGTTTTTAGTGTAAAATTGATGAAATTAGTTTTCTTGTCATTTACTGTTTAAGATTGCTTATTTATGATAGTTTCAGTTTAATTTGAGTTAGTTTGAGTTTCTTTATAGTTGCATGCTTTGAATCGATCACATGCTTTGTAAAATACCATTTATGCCACTTATAGGGTGTTTGGATTTGATACTTAAGGCTGTGATGTAGGTTTATTCTTTGGTTAAGTTCATTTGTTCATGCTTGTTTAGTACATTCTAGTTCATATCTGTTTTGTTATTGCACTGCTAAGCTCCAAAGTCAAAATCACTTATCCACTTGTCCTAATTCCTTAAGCTTGTGATTTGTGCTAATCAAAGTCTTGTTTTATGTTTCAAATTCATAAACTTAGCTTGCATTAAGTTCATTTCATCAATATACTTCATTACCGGTCCTTAAATTGAACCCAAAGTTCATAAAAGTCAATTTTACCAAAGCTGTTTAAAAGTCGAATAGTTGAAATTTCGGTTTGGGCCAAGCTAAGTTGATTTTGATTACTTCCTTTCTGGTGTTATCAAGTGAAACTTGGTGTGCAATAACTTCGGTGGCCTACTTCATTATTACCATTTTTATAGATTTTTACAAAATTTTTATCTCATCCAGCGCTTATCAATATGGGTGCATGTGCCACGTGTGAGTGCTTGAGCTGCAAGGACTTGTGGGTTCTTGCACTCTGCACAGAGTTCTCTAGAGCTTGTCTAGGTCTCTAATTTGGTATTTAAGTACTTAGCCAGGTTATCTTGAGGTTCCAACATTTGCTCTTTATTTTCCAGCTTATTTGAGTGCTTATTCTTCTGCTTAAACATGGTACCCTCACACTGTTTTTGTACTTAAACTCAAATAAGCCAAATCTTAGCAATTTGCAATATATAGGTTTAGAGCAGTTGAGAATGGTTGCTTTTGAGTTATTTTAGCATAGTGTAGCCTTTGTTTCAGTTTGGTGGCCCTTGGTGCTCATTAGCTTATTCCAAGTGCTTATTTCTAAGCACTTGTGCTTGCAGCTTCTTATTCCTTCACACAATCCTGTTTTTATATTTTCCTAGATTCTAAATATTATTTTAAGCTTTTCTTGAATTTTTGATTTTTCCAAGTCGGTTTGGTATTTTCTTTATTTAAATTAGTTTTAAGCCTTTTAAATAGCTTTTAATACAATTAATTCGAAAAGTTTCAAAAAAAATATGTTTTCAATTTTCATAGATTAAGATAAATATAAAAGTCATAAAAATATTTTCCATAATTTTCTTAGTTTAAATAGTATTTTCTAGCATTTTAATTAGTTTTAAATAGTATTAAATTAATAATAAATACATAAAAGTCTAAAAATATATTTTCAGTTTTAAAATAAGTTTTATCATATTTTAGATTTTTCTAAGTCATCATTTTATTTTTCTAGCTTTATTTCATATTTTCTTGTATTTTAGTCTATTATTAAATAAGTAAAAATAGTTTTATTTAATAATAATTAGATAAATAGTTTTAAAAATAATTTTATTTCTCCAATAATTTTCTAGTATAATTAGGATTGTAAAAATGTATTTTCATATCCGTAGGTATTTTCTTGCTTTATTCTCACGTTTTATTTAAATGACGTTACGTAGTTTTTTATTTAAGCGCACGTTTTAAGTTTTAACGTTCATCAATTTTAAAAATAGTGATAGCGTTTATTTAATATATTTTAACTTTTTAATTTTCTTTAATTTGCATTTAAGCCTCTGTAATTTATTTCCTTTTCCTTAGTTATAATTGTTCAATCAATCTCTTTCTTGATCACTATCCTTAGTGATCATTCTATCGTCTGAAAGTGTTTACACACCATTGAGTCTCCGTGGGACTTAACGACCGGAATTCATTGTATTCTCCAGTACTTCATTGCATTTGTGCTTAAACCGTTTTAAGTTTCTTACGGTCGGCCATTCACAAGTGGCCGGCTTGTGTGAGAAAGCTTGACGGTTCAGGACGGATCAATGATCTTCAGGAATATGTCATCGACGAAAGTGTGATTTCCGAACCTTTCCACTTGAACCTTGAACTTAGGCAAATGATGACTTCCCAATCACAAATAAAGACTAAAGGGTAGGCTAAGGTGTATAGGTGTATCGAAACAATATATTGGGTTAACAAAATGAAAGGAATGGCTCATATGGGTGTATCTAGGGGTATCTTGCACTAAAGGTGAGTGCAACAAAAGGGTTTCACATGGGGGTCTAGAAGTCGAGGTGACTAATCGATAGACACACAATGGTAGGCTATTTGGGTGATAATCCTATAATATTGCCTTCTAAAACTGAAAAGTCCAAATACATTGAGCTAACTCAACATACCTCGTCTATGGTCTCGAAATGATGTAAAGGCCAAGTTCTAAAGTTTACAAGCTACGGAACACTCATAATTTGGTGGATTGGGGTAAAATATAGGAAAGCGGATAAGGCTAATCTCACCATATAATATCAAGGGTTGTATGTGCTCGACTAAGGTCTAATCTAGTTGGTTTAAGAAAAACATGTCAAAATTTTAAAATGGCATAATTTTTCAAAATAAACTAGAAAAACGAGGGCAAAATAATGTTCAAGAGATAATTCTACTCCCGTCCTCCCACTTGAATTGTAAAAGTCCCTTTTGTACTTAGCGTTAAATAAAGGTGAGAGAAAAGTAGAATTAGGCGAGAACTTCCCGAATTGCTCCACAAAGAAAGAAGGCCCACGAAAAGAGGCGTGCCTTCGTATAAGCATCATGAACAAACTTCAATCCACGAAATCACACTACAGAGCAAGCATAATTCTAAAAGAAAAATGAAAAATAAAAACAAACCTAACTCACTTTCGTAGGAATCACGGTTGCATTTAGCATATGCAACAAGCCTTTTAAACCACTTGGTGTCCCAAGTGGACGAGTGAAACCTCGTGAGGGTATCTGAGGAACACACCTACAAAGTTCATTTAAAATACTAATACAAGGTTATTGTGTTTTAAAGCGAAAGAAGTAAGCGAGAGGAAGGTTCGTCGTAACTCTTTTGGGAGTTACGCCGTAAGCGGCAAAACGACATAAGGTGCAAAGCGGTGACTACGGTGTAACCACGAGAGATGGTATTACGCCGTAATTGGTATGTGTCTAAAATTCTGCGCAAAAGGTTGGTTACGGCGTAATCACAAGGATGAGTTACGCCGTAACTATGGTTAGATCGACAAACTTTGACAATCACTTCTTCGTTTCTGCAAAATGGTTAGAAAACACAAAACCCTACGAAATGGAAACAAAATAAAAGAAAGGGATAATTGGGTTGTCTCCGAAGAGCAATTTCTTTATTCTGAGTCTTTAAGTTAGACTCGAGTCGCGGGGGCTTTATGGGGGCCTTTGGGCTTGCGACTTCCTCTATGTCATTTTTATTTGAAAAGGGCTGGTCCCGAACATGCGGAGAAATAAACCGAGTCATGGCGTATCTTTTCGCAAAAATTAGCTTGTGCCCACTCATAGCGAAATTTAACCTCTTCTTCCCATTTTATTTTAACATATCCAAACTTTACTCGTAACCAATTTTCAAATGAGATTCCCATATCCTACTTCGCTTCTCTTATCTTCGTCAAAACATGCCCATTCCTTGCGTTTGAGCCATTTAGGTTCGAATTCTCCTCCATCACGATCTGTCATTTGGGGTTGCATGTAGGCCACGCCACGGTGAAGTCATCGGACATGATAGTTGGTTCACAAAAATGAATGGTCCAATCAATCTCGGTGAACCATTCGCTAAAAACATTATGCCCTTGTAACCACTTTTTCGATAAGCTTTTAGTCTTCCAGCACCACCAAACTTCATGACCTCTTTAATCATTCTAATGAGATGATGTCCTCCTCCGTTGCATCGTTTTGAAAAAAGGAACACGTGGGCAATGTTACTTGGGTCCCATCAATTAAACAAGTATTAGGAACACAACGTTGAAGTCTTCCCGTAACAACGTAGCGGGTACATAAGGTGGGATCTCTTCCTCATTGCTTTCATTGTCACTTGATTTGGTCCCCGTAAATGGCCAAAGTATGAAGGCGAAACCTATCGAATCATTTAATTCAATCCTCTGTGAATCTTTAGTTGTAACAAATTTATCGGTTCAAGGCATAAGGTTTTGTCCAATTTAAATTCTATTCTATCACCATAATATGCCAATGAGTCGAGGAGCGGTTTACCAAGAATCAAAGCGTTCCTTTGTGTTTTCTTCATGTCCATAACCACAAATTCAGGACGAAAAGAATTTATCAACCTTTACACAAGTTCCAGGTAATTCCTAACGAACGACCTCGGTCTTATCGCCATCTCAATCACGATATCCGTATTCCAAAGATGAATCAATTTGAGTGTTAAAAATATGGAGAGGCATGATATTTATGCTAGACCCAATATCTATAATCCCAAAATATCATAATCCCTAATTGAACATGGAATGACTAACCCGTTAAGCGCTAATATCTTTAACCGAAGCAATTCTTTGTCGACTGGTTAAACTTTACGAGACATAGTTACGCCGTAACTGGGAAATAGTTACGGCGTAACCGATCACTGGTTGTCGACATTCGCTCCTTGAATTTTCTATTGTCGAATAGCACTCCTTAATCAATTCCTTGATTTATTATCAATAAAACAACTGTTGATGCATAATGCACGGGTGGATTCGACGACTCTCCCTTGGCGTTAGTCGTCTTCTCGAGCCCTAAGTAGACTGTCAACAAAGAGAAACCGTTAGGAGTGGACCGAGGCCGTAGCCACAGGGTCCGCCTCCAACAATCAAGATTAATGTCGGTGCGATGTGATGAGTTAGGGTTAAAGTAACTGTCATCTTATGTATTGTGTATTGTGTGTCCTTGAGAAGGAGATCCGCCATGTATTTATAGGGCATGGATTAGGGTTTAGGCGTAGAGTGGGCGTGTGTCTGCGGGCTGACCCATTCTGGCCCGGTCCGAACTATCGTCCACAAGCCCCCAAGTTTAGTATGAGATAGCGCATGGCTATGTTATGCTAAACTTAAATTTTGTTCATGGCGCGTAGGCCCAATCAATCATGACATTGCGATTGTGAGTGGATCCGTATCTTGCATCACGGGTAGGCGTACCTTTTGTACCCGATGGCGGCGCGCATGATGCGACGAGCGTGTACATGGCAGTACCTGTTGTCTTGGCGACAAAGAGGTGCGACGAAGGCGTGCTTCTGCGCATGTCTTTACAACCGACGGAGGGCGTCTCCCGCGGCAAGATGGTGCGAATATTTAGATCCGTCTTTGTACCGGGCTTGCAATACCTCTTACATACAATCGCTTCAAAATATACTGCGTGACGCGACGGAAGCAGTGGTAGTATATACCCAGTATCCCCAAGTTTGATGGTGCTACTCGTGTAGGAGCATTAAACTTATTTATACTCAGTAAAACACTTAATGCAAATATTAAAAGTATATCTTGCGAATCGCAACATATAAAACCTAATGAAGTGAAGCAATATATAGCACATAGCATATGAGCTTAACACATAAGAGAAGTGGTGGTCACGAATTACCCCTATCGCGAGGTTTTACAAACTACATTAATAATTAATTGTTTTTTAATATTAAAAAACCGGATGGATGTACCGTGACCGCGACTAATAGACGCAGATAGATATATCGTAACCGCATAGACTCGAACTTTGTGGATGATTGCAGATGTGTATACCACGGCCTTTGTCCGGGCGCTCATGGCGATTGACTAGCATCGTGGTGTTTGCGGCGTCTGCGTTCTCTGCGAAGATGTCGAACGCATGGCCTAATGGGGTAGATTTATCATGATTGCGTTGTTCGAGCGAGCAGGCCTACCAACCGTAAAAGCGATATCTGCTGGCGAATTAATTGGCTAAAAAAATAAAATAGCTCCGATCGTGCGGATATTTTCTTAGGTCCGATCGAGCGGACTAAAATATAAAATTGGTCCGATCGTGCAATTTAACAATATGCAATGTAACGTAATGTTTTATTAAGTTGACCACAATAGGAAACAAAGAATATTATAGTCTTTGGTCATATATCATTGCTACGTGAAACAGTATCAAAACCAATGTGGTTTTTTATTTTTGCCGTAATATTTGACCAAGAAAATAAACCTTATGGTTTTAAATTATACCAAGGTATTGGTCGATAAATATATTCTCTTTTCTTATGTATTGCCGTCATTATTAGATACAAGCAAAACAAAGTTTTACGCATCTAACTTAATAAAGTTTTACGCATCTAAAGTGATATGAAACAGTTGATTCATATCGTCCAATTTAATAAAGTTTTACTCATCGAAATTGTACGCATCTAAAGCGATGTTATCGGTTGATAAAGTTGTATGCATCGAAAATCACATCTAAATTATGCATTTAATATCACTTTATTAAATTCACATGACGGTAAAGCAAGTTTTACATATGGCGAATGCAAAGGTTTTAGAGTTACCGACTATAGAACTTGATTTACGCTTTTCGGTAATATGAGAACACGAAACATAGTTTATTCATGGTCCCACGGATGGCGCCAACTTGTTGATGCATAATCCGGCTGGCTGGATTCGACGACTCTCCCTTGGCCGTTAAATGCGTCTTCTCGAGCCCTAAGTAGACACTGTCAACAAAGAGAACCCGTTAGGAGTGGACCCGAGGCCGTAGCCCGGGTCCGCCTCCGACGATCAAGTTAATGTCGGTGCGATGTGATGAGTTAGGGTTAAAGTAACCTGTCATCTTGTGTATTGTGTATTGTGTGTCCTTGAGAAGGAGATACAACCATGTATTTATAGGGCATGGATTAGGGTTTAGGCGTAGAGTGGGTCGCTGTCTTCCGGGCCTGACCCATTCCTGGCCCAGTCCGGACTATACGTCCACAACAACATTGCACCCAACCATAGGTTTGGCCATCTCCGGCTCCACGTTAATCATCTCGATTTCAGCACTGAGCTTTTCTATCATGGTTTCAAGGTTTTTTAGGAGAGATTTTTATTTGTGTTATCCTCGAAATCCCTGAGCCATTTATCTTGTTCTTTTTGCTTCTAGGCTGAACTTTCGAGAATTTGTGTATTGTTTCTTCAAAGTTGGGCCTTTGTTCTCCATAAGGCCCACGGTTGTAATTTCCACGATATCCGTTATTATTTTGATTATCTCCAGTAGAACGATCGATTTTCTCCATATTTTGCTTCTTCAATTATATTTTCTTCGTCAGCGTGAGGACAATTTTTCGTGAGATGTCCTCCCCACGCTTTCACAACCCACTTGGATGGCATGAACGGTTTCTTTGACTTTCGGCATTTCGACTTAGATTTTCAATTTTACTAGCGATTGTGCAATCCCGTCAAAACTTCCGTTTTGGTTTCTTTTGCTTCCTCCGTCGTGCCATTTTGAGAATGATCACCATTTTTGAATGGCTTCAATTGCAAGAGTAGGAGTCATGTTAGGGATAGGTCCTTGATAGTCCATCATCGCCTTGTAGTTACGTTGATTCCTTTGTAGAAGATGTTGACCTTTTCTTTGGTTGTTCGGATCATGAGTATGACATTTGTAAAGGAGATCGTTGTATCTATCCCAAGCTTGATACAATGTTTCATCGCCTTCTTGTTTAAAATTATGGATTTCCAAAAGTCGGTTAGAAATCTTCGACGTGGACAATACCTCGAATGAAGTGTGTTAGGAATTAGAAAATTCGATCGTTAAGAGTCGGTCACCTCAAGTATATGTATTCGTTAGAAAGCTCGTAGTCGTAGTCAAGTTATGTTAGCAAGTAGTTTGTTAAGTAACACCGTGGAGGACGGACGGTCTTTACCCCTTGTATGCACGATCCACGCCCGTAGGTGGCGTTTATTTGTAAGACACTATAAATACCTCTACCTCCCAAGGTAGAGGTTGGAGCTCAATACAATTTTCTTTGTTTCACATAGTTCCCAACTCTCTTCCCTTTCTCTCTAGAACTTTCTCTCTAAACATATAGAACGCCCATGTGATTATGGTTTAGTGTGTTTGTGAAATCCTATATCTTACAATTGGTATCAAGAGCCATGGTGTAACACCCCAAAGTACCGCACGGAAGGCGTGTCCTTTGGGTGCTACTTCATAATACAAAGTACAAGTTATAGAAAACGACCTCTAAATGAGGCGTTTTGAAAAGTTACCATTCGATTAATGAAATCGAGTTACAAATAATGAGGTCCCAAAGTATAATACAAAAATGTTTACAAAATGTTTGAATGGTAAATACGAATGTATAAAGTCTTCAAAACATGTCGTGCGACTCTAAGTTCCATGCAATGATATCGTCTTATTGACACGAGATAAACATGCTAAAGTGTCAACACAATGGTTGGTGAGTTCATAGAGTTTGTTTTGAATAAGTTGAAAAGCCTTGAAGAATGTTTATACAACAAAGGCATTGTAAATCCACTCGGTTCAAGTTCCGCCATAAAGAACTTGCAACACGTGTGTTCACAACCTTGCCAAAATATAGTTTGCACAATACGGATTATATTCACCCATGGCCAAGAATCCGCACACATGGGCGGGCATCCCAAATAGTACTATATTAATCCCATGGTCATGAATCGGGTACCATGGGCGGGGGCATGTACCGACTTATAGTACTATCAATACCTCTCCGACAAACATAGAGTATTGTCACGTTTGTAAATACAATTCATGTATTTAGGCAAGTATTTCCAAGCATGTAAAAGCGAAATCAAGTGTAACGTAATCAAGTATAATGCAACCAAGTATAATGTGATCAAGTATAATGCAATCACGTATAATACAATCAAGTATAATGTTTTGAGTATTTGTGAAAGTAAAAGCAAGTATTTGAGCATGTATCTCCCCCAAAGAGTTTGTAAAACAATTAAACGAGTAAAAGTGGGGCTACGAACTCACGGTAATCAGTAAAAGTTTAGAGTACTTATGCAAGTAAAAGCAAGTATTTGAGCATGTATCTCCCCCAAAGAGTTTGTAAAACAAGTATTAAAAACGGGGCTAAGAACTCACCTGATAATAACTGATGAATGATACTAGAAAATTGGGCAGCGCTTCCGCATCTAAATTCAAAAGTCCATTTCCTAAACTATAAAAACCTCTAAATCACCTCATATCTACCCCATAACTATCCCAATAGCTTCAAAAACAAAAACCCATCTTTAATATTGCCCGATCTATTCTTGCAAAAGTTTTGAGAATTTCCTGGGACCCACAGCTCCAACCCACCATTGTGTAGCTCTTAATCCAACCGCAGAAATACAAAATAAACTTAATGTTTACGTAGAGAATACTAATGCCTTCAACTTATGTGTATAACTCGGAGCCTAAAAATCAAGTATGGAGGGTGTATGGAGGGTTGCGACATCAAGGAGGAGGGGGGAAATGTGTGTTTTTCTGTGAAATAAAATGAACTAGGTTTCTTTCTATTTATAGGGAAAATATCTGAAAATATCTAGATATTTTGATGAATAGTGTTTAGATATTTTGATGAATATTGTTTAGATATTTTGATGAATAGTGTTTAGATATTTTTGAAAATATCTAGATATTTATAAATAGTAACTAGATATTTATATATTAAGAGTACATAGTACATTGTTTATGCATGAAAATTGTGTAAAAGTATTTACTTGTTCAATTTAGGCGAAATTAGTAAATAATAAAAATTACAGTGAATAGTAACTCGTGAATAGTAACTCGTGAATAGTAATTTTCTAGGAAAAAGTTTGAGTTTAAATAATGACCCAAAATGTGATGAATAGTAAAATGAATAGTAACGATGAATAGTAAAAATGAATAGTGACCGAAAATACAATTATTCTGAGCCTCTACCCTTAAGGGAACTTCGTCCCGAAGTTACATTGATGTTAACTACTTATAGCGTGTCTAAGAAAAGTGTGGTCTCTAAAAGCAGTGGGGTTCTCTCTTATTCAACAGAATAGTGTATGGGTTACGTTGTAATACACCCATAATGTGGTTAGGGAATCGTATCGGATGCAAATAAGCTCACTTATTTATAATTCATTACTTACATAAAGAAGCGTCCAAATTTATGTAATTAATGGATTATAAACTTATGGTTCGGTGGTTTATAACTTCTTTATTTGAATAAAGAGGCGTCCCAATTCATTCAAATAAGGAGATTATAAATCATCCTACTTAAGATTTCCCGACACAAAACTCGCTTGTAGATAATAAGATAACCAAGTCATCAAATCCCTAAAGCTAGGTAATAATATTATTTAACTCAAATCTCATGTCTCATCAAACAAGAACTGTCACAAGATCAAGTTAAATAATTAGTTATTATTGAGCTTCATATTTTTAATGACTCGATTAAATTATGTGGTTTCCTTATTATTACTAAAGTCATATCATCCAACAACGTGGATCTAAACAAACAACTAACAAGAAGCATATCATACGAAGTGTGTGTAAGGCAATTACGATCGAGAGTCTTAACGATAAAGCGAGTTATAGTCTAGGCTCTTAAATGCAACCTAGTTCTCTATAACCAATTCTACGATACCAATCTGTAACACCCCAAAGTACCGCAATGGAAGATCGTGTCACTGGGTGCTACTTCATAATACAAAGTACAAGTTATAGAAAGCGACCTCTAAATGAGGCGTTTTGAAAAGTTACCATTCGATTAATGAAATCGAGTTACAAATAATGAGGTCCCAAAGTATAATACAAAAATGTTTACAAAATGTTTGAATGGTAAATACGAATGTATAAAGTCTTCAAAACATGTCGATGCGACTCTAAGTTCCATGCAACGACTATCGTCTTATTGACCGAGATAAACATGCTAAAGTGTCAACACAATGGTTGGTGAGTTCATAGAGTTTGTTTTGAATAAGTTGAAAAGCCTTGAAGAATGTTTATACGACAAAGGCATTGTAAATCCACTCGGTTCAAGTTCGCCATAAAGAACTTGCAACTGTGTGTTCACAACCTTGCCAAAATATAGTTTGCACAATACCGGATTATATTCACCCATGGCCAAGAATCCGCACATGGGCGGGGCATCCCAAATAGTACTATATTAATCCCATGGTCATGAATCGGGTACCATGGGCGGGGGCATGTACCGACTTATAGTACTATCAATACCTCTCCGACGACATAGAGTATTGTCATACGTTTGTAAATACAATTCATGTATTTAGGCAAGTATTTCCAAGCATGTAAAAGCGAAATCAAGTGTAACGTAATCAAGTATAATGCAACCAAGTATAATGTGATCAAGTATAATGCAATCACGTATAATACAATCAAGTATAATGTTTTGAGTATTTGTGAAAGTAAAAGCAAGTATTTGAGCATGTATCTCCCCAAAGAGTTTGTAAAACAATTAAGCGAGTAAAAGTGGGACTACGAACTCACGGTAATCGATAAAGTTTAGAGTACTTATGCAAGTAAAGCAAGTATTTGAGCATGTATCTCCCCAAAGAGTTTGTAAAACAAGTATTAAAAGCAGGGCTAAGAACTCACGATAATAAGCGATGAATGATACTAGAAAATTGGGGCGCTTCGCATCTAAATTCAAAGTCCATTTCTAAACTATAAAACCTCTAAATCACCTCATATCTACCCCATAACTATCCCAATAGCTTCAAAAACAAAACCCATCTTTAATATTGCCGATCTATTCTTGCAAAAGTTTTGAGAATTTCACGGGACCCATGACTCCAACCCACCATTTTGTAGCTCTTAATCCAACGCAGAAATACAAAATAAACTTAATTTTACGTAGAGAATACTAATGCCTTCAACTTATGTGTATAACTCGGAGCCTAAAAATCAAGTATGGAGGGTGTATGGAGGATGCGACATCAAGGAGGAGGGAAATGTGTGTTTTCGTGAAATAAAATGAACTAGTTTTCTTTCTATTTATAGGAAAATATCGAAAATATCTAGATATTTTGATGAATAGTGTTTAGATATTTTGATGAATATTGTTTAGATATTTTGATGAATAGTGTTTAGATATTTTTGAAAATATCTAGATATTTATAAATAGTAACTAGATATTTATATATTAAGAGTACATAATACATTGTTTATGCATGAAAATTGTGTAAAAGTATTTACTTGTTCAATTTAGGCGAAATTAGTAAATAATAAAAATTACGGTGAATAGTAACTCATGAATAGTAACTCGTGAATAGTAATTTTTCAGGAAAAAGTTTGAGTTTAAATAATGACCCAAAATGTGATGAATAGTAAAATGAATAGTAACGATGAATAGTAAAATGAATAGTGACCGAAAATACTAATTGTTACACATGGTTTCATCACTCATCTTTCATGCTCTTTGTTTTGGTGGATTTCATAAGGTTTTGGTGTTTTAAGTGTTTAGGAGAGTTTGAATCATTTGGACAAATTCTAGTGTTAAAGTTTGAATTTTCTTGTACTTTTATGTTTAGGATCATCATATGTGTTTATGTTTTGAATTGGAAGGTGAATTCATTGTGGTTTGGTTGTTTATGATTGATAAAGTGGTTATTTGTGAAAGTTATACGAAGCGAGTTGAGTCTCGGACTTTGTTTCTTGAGCGAGTTGCTTTGTTATTGGAAGCGAGTTGGTTTATGCGACTTGGCTATTTAGCGAGTTGACTCTATATGCGACTTGGGTTCTAAGCGAGTTGTTTCTTTAGCGACTTGTGTTCTAAAGCAAATTGGCTATTAAGCGAGTTATCTGACTAACGAGTTAGTTTAGCGACTTTGTGGTTAAGCGAGTTGTCTCTGTTTGCGACTTGCTATTAGCGAGTTGTCTCTATATCGACTTGGCTATTAAGCGAGTTGGTTCTTTAAGCGACTTGTTTCTTTAAGCGAGTTGGGTGTTTTGTGAGTTGATAACTAAGCGAGTTGATTGTTTAGATACTTGTCTATTGAGTCTTGTTACTTCTTCGTGCTACATTTTTACGGTTGTTCTTTTGGTTTAGTAAAATCCCGTGAAAGAATAAATTTCTGGTTTAATCAAGGAATAGTAAAATCCCGTAGAACTTGTAATCATGTCAAACATCGTACCTACTATCGTTTCTTACATGGTGAGGGCGTTCAGCGGCGAGGATCGGATACTCGTCCACCTATGCTTGATGAGGCGATTATGACTCATGGGCTTAACGAATCCGATTGTCTTGTCTTGGAAAGGAAAATGGGTCAACATTCTCAAATCCATTGATGAAGGACCTTATCGAGTTGAGACTATAAGATACTTAATTGATCTGCTGCGGATGGAACAATGATCTATGGATTAGGCGGACAAAGGCGTATGATGAGCTCAATGATAAGGAGAAAAAGAGATTCGATGTTGATATCGGGCTTCTAACATTATACTTGAGGGTCTTCCAAAAGATATCTACAAGCTTATCAATCACAAACTTTGAAGCCAAGGCGGTTTGGGATAACGTCAAGATGCTTCTCTCGGGTTACGAATTAACCAAGGAAGCAGAGAATCTGGCTTGTATGATGAGTTTGAGCACTTCAAGATGAAACCGGATGAGAGTGTCTATGAGTACTCGTGAGATTTCATAAGCTTGTGAATGATATGAGGAACATCAAAATGACCATGCCAAACATTCAATTTGAACTCAAAGTTTGTGACAACATGAGTCCCGAGTGGTACAAATTTGTCACCTCTGTGAAGCTTACCAAAGGACTAAAGAATACAAACTATGAGCAATTATATGCCTTCACGCTTGAGAATGAGAGGCATGCTATGTTTGAAAAAGGATTCTTGATCGGTTCAAAACCAACGGGAGAAACAAACTCACCAAATGATTCTCTGACTTTCTACACCAATGTTGGTATTACCACCAAAGCATCTCAAGTCATACCCTTGGGTAATGGTAATTACAAGCTCATCCCCGATCCTGCATATAAGCCTCCGACTCAAACACTCTCATGGAAAACTTCATCAATCAACTGTCTCTCATGGTTAGTCAAAACATGAACTCTCTCCCACACCAACAATAACCTCGAGCGACATCAATCCACACAATCAAGCTCTTGTCGGAGATGGTAAGGTTGTGGTGCAACCGATTCAAGAAGGCAATATGATCGGGGAAAAGGTGGAGTTGGTAGAGGATATGTAGCAAATCGAATCGTGGAAGGAATCCAAATCAAGGACAAGGAAAGCTGTCAAATGCTACAAGCGTGGTGGTGAGGACACATTGCTAAGGCGCACATCTCCAAACGTCCACGAATGCGAATACTTGAGACAAGATGTTGCTCGTGCAAGCTCGGGATAATGGTGCTTTGGATGAAGAGGGTTGTTGTTTCTCACCGAGGCAATGCCAAGACCTATGATGCGGATGTGGATGAGCGACCAATTCGGGAGATGAGTCACAATCATCGAATGCTTTTCAAGTCGGCGACTATGATGCATACGACTCGGCGTCGATGATGAACCTCTTCGCACAAACAATTTTCATGGCTAGCATTTCTCCAATGGTCTCTCCTAAGATCTCATCATCACGACAGTGGTCCATCCAAAGAATCAATCATCTCGAGGTATTAAAACTATATGATGATGTGGATGAGCAAAGATGCATAATAAAGTACAATCTCTTGAAACTTATGAATCGGATATTGATGATGAGGGTAATAGCAATATTGTCCCATATGATCAATATGTGAAGCGAAGTGAAAGTGAGGTTGTACCATGTAATGCATCTTCGCGTCAATGATGACTATGCTTTTGATGAATACACCGCATGTGCCTCGATGATTACATTATCTACGGCGAATGCCTATAAAGAACAAGTTGCTATTTATGAACAACGTGCTAAGTTTGAGTTAACTACCCGTGAGCGAGAAATGGATGACCAAATGCGTGCAATTATTAGAAAAAGTAATTTTAGAAGAAGTATTAAAACAAGAGTTAAACTCCTTACAAGAAAAGCTTTCTAAAGCGCTAAGAAAAAACAAGAACTTCAAGAAAATGTGAAAATGCTTAAGCAAGAATTCAATGCTAAGGAATCAAAACTTTTGAATGATTTTTCCAATCTAAAACTTTGAAAAACAAGCTTGAAAATAAGTTATGCGTACAAGGGAATACCATTCAGATCGCTCTTGATCACTAAACACGAGTCTTAGCGATAAGCATAGTATTCCCATTATTAAGGAACCCAATCACGAGTATGGTAAGAAAGCAAGAGATGCTCGAAAGTAATTTATGATGGTAATGAAATCCTTAAGCCTAAGCGAGAAACCTAGTTCTTACTGAGTGCCTTTGAGGAAGATAAGAAATCGAGATGAAGTCACTGGGAGAAAATGGATAAGAAACTTAACAATCCCGCATGTAAAGAGGAAAACATCACGATCAAACCTCATGATTACACTAAGGAAAATTGGATCTCCCTTAACATGTTTAAGCCTCAAACTCAATTAACCCCAAAGATTTTTAGAAGAAAGATATGGATATGCAAAAAGTGAAAATCTTGTTGAAAAGAATCCCCTTGTAGGAAATTGACTCGAAACAGCTGTGTATCCTCTAATACACCAATGCATCTAGTTCCTAGATCTATTGCCACTAATAGCAAGACCTTAATTAGCCTATATGTTGTTTATCGGATGTTTGTTGATTTTGAGAAAGCGTGTAAGAAGAGAATCACACCTCTGGGGATAAGCGGGGAAAGGGGTTTGAGCAAACTAAAGAATGTTATTTAGCGAGGTTATGCCTTTCTTTAAACAATTAAAGGTCAATTTGAGAGTCTTAAAAGGGAATAAATTCGGATATTAAATAAATGGAAAAGGAATTTGATGCTATGATTGTTGAGGTCAATGATTATGAGCAGGAACTCAAATATAATGAAGTTGAAAGGAAGAACTTGCATATCTTAAATGAGAATTTGATTTCAAGTTGTGTTGCTCAAGATGTGTTTTATATTGTTACTAAGCACTCTATTATCGCTTCTCGATTTCATGAATTATCTATTGCATTGAAAGTTTCCCATGATCGTGTCATTGAGCTTGAAAACAAAAACTCGAGAACTATGTGAGAAAATTGATCGGGATGATCACGATAATTTGGTAAAACATCTTTCTAAACTAGAAGTTGAACATTTTGATTTACAACTAAAATATCAAAATCTTAAAGAAAATGTCAAAACCTCAAATATCAAGACATCCTCGGATGTTCTAGAGTTTGATGCGATTTTTCGGATAAACAAGCGTGACGCAGCGATTCAAGCTCATTGTAACACGATCGGAAAGTTGAAAGCCCAAATCTCTCAATTAAAGGGTGAAAAGAACAATGTGGTGGCTCCCAAATGCCTCCTCCTTTAGATTCTCAGTATTCTCAAACTTTTCATCTTCAAAACTTAGTTAATGCTTTACAAAAGAAAGCGAGAGTTTTCTAGAAGAAAATGAAAAGTTAAGCGACACTTTAAAGAGTTATATGATTCAATGAAAGTCACTCGTGACAAAACAACGAAAAAATAACGTCTTTACAAAAGAAATTGAGAATCGAGGAGACAGGGAAAAGGAAGCGCCACTTGTCTTTAATGAGAATGTTGCATCAAGATCATCCTCGATCGCAAATATCTGTGGATATTAAATACATTCCTCCTCATCTTAGGAATAATGAACTTGTGTTTCATAATGATGAGTGTGTAAATACTCATCATTTTTGTACAAAATAAGCGCAAAATCATCGAAAACACTCGAAACACATCAAAATGATCAAAATATCACAAATCGGTGTTTTATGTGTTTCAAATTCAAAATTATCAAAATCGGATGAAAAATGTATCAAATTTGCAAAATTGCAGTTTAGTCCCCAAGTTTCATAAATTGTCAAAAATAGTCCACGAGCCATAATTTCAAAAGCAAAAGTCACCAAAGGTCCTTTTAAAATCAAAAGTTGTCAAATTTAGTCCTTTGGTGAAAAATATGAAAAGTTTGAGAAAATTACAAAATGGTCCTCGAGTTTGAAAATTGGCGAAATGGCCCTGGAAAATGGCAAATTGGCAAGTTTGGTCCTTGTACTTATTGAGATTGTCAATTATGGTCCCTTGAAGCAACTTGGCGAATTGGCGAGAATAGGTCCTCTATTTTCGAGGAAAATGCAACAAGGTCCTATGTATTAAAACCCTTATACCCATTTGGACCCTATCAACCCAAGTGACCTTGCCCTTTGGACCCCCTGTCAATATGAATTTGACCCCCTTTATAATATCGGTCAAAGACCGGTCAAACCGATCTCCTTCTTCCCGTTTTCCTCCCTATTTATGCGCCCACCATACCCGACCACCAACACACCACCTAGCCTCACCATATCACCTTCCTCCCCCCCACCTCACCAAACTCCAAATGCAATAAATGCCTCTCCCCATTTCACTCAATCTCTCTATCATCGAATAACCATTTTGGCGCCAAAACCATTTAAGCGGTTGAGATTGATTCAAGCCATCAATGGCTAGGAAAGAGTTAGGAGCTTTCGGAGATGAAAGAAAGGCCATGGATTATAAAAGCGACATTTGGAAGCAAGTTGGAGAGTCTTCTAGTTTTAAATTTTTATCAAAGTCGTTTTTATCTAAAATCTTTAGTTTAGTATCCAACTTGTAATCTTTTGTTAAAGTGTGTTAACTTAAAGTATTTAAGTGTATTAAAACTCAATTCAAGTATCAAATTTCGGTTTGTTGTTACATTTCTCATTTATGTCCCTTGTTGCAAATTTCCAAGTATAAATCTTGTTTACAAGCCTCAAACGGCTCATCTCTCAGTTCTTATAAGCTTACAAGTTTATAATAGCTTTTTACAAGCTTAAATTTCTAGTTTTAAGTATATTTGGACATTGGTCAAAGAAAGTCAAACAGGGTCAAAAATGATGCAGACTTGGTCAATGGTTGATGCAGCTATGGAAATGGATTGATTTAGGTCTAGTGGGTTGATTTTAATAGGTTAGAGATCCTTTGGTTCACTGATTCAAGCCATAGTGGCTAAGGACACTTTGTAAGTTGTTTCAAGTTATTTTGCTAAATCTGTATTTGTGGTGATAATAAGCATCAAACCAGTTTAAGTAGCTGTATTTAGATTATATTAATGTAGTTTGATCATTAGTTCTAGGCCTTTCGATGTTGAGTTCAATTCATTTGCTAAAGCAGTCATAAAGGTGTGTTTGGCACAACTGTTAAAACTGTCCTAAGGTTTTGTTCATTGATCAAGTCTTGCTAGTTCATGTTTGTTGAGTCATATTAGACTCATATCTGTCTTACTTGTATGCCTGCAAACCAAGAAAGTCAAAAGTTCTTTTAAAACTGTCTCACTTGTTCACTGTTGGATTTTTAAAAAAGCAAATCATCATTTTGTGTTTAGAAATCAATAACAAAGGTTGTAATAGCTTCATTCCATCATAATACAACATTATCAGTCCTCAAATCAGGTTTAAAACTCAAAAAAGTCAAACTGTGCTCCTGTTTCAAAAAGTCAAAAAATGGTGTAAAAATTGGATTTATGCAAAAAGTGCAGCAGTTGCACAGGATTCATTAAAGCTCTTTAGGTCCTGATTTTTGGAATATAAGTAGTTCACTTGGTTGTATTTAAGCTCTCATAACTGTTTTTAGCTTAAGCCCTTTGGATAAGCTTGTGCAGAGGCTCAAAGTAGGCCCCATCTGCCCTGCTCCAACTCAGTATTGACTGAGTGGTTTTCTCAGCTTTTGTGCAAGCCTGCACAGGGCTTACAATAGCTTATTAACATCTGGTCTTTTGGTCATAGGTAGTCACTTAGGTCTAGTTTAGATCTTAATGATTGGTTTTTAGTTTGTAGCTTATTTGGTTGCTTATTTTGGGTCTGCAAGTTAGCCCCCAAATCTGTTTTGAGCTTAATTTCATAATCATCAAATCCTTGCATTTTGTCATTCAGTAGTTATAGCTTGTTGATTTTAGTTGGATTTTGGTTAATATAGCTTATTAGAACTTCTGTTAACAGTTGGTGGCTTGTCTTAATCATTTGGCTTATTTAGTGCTTATTTCAATAAGCACTCTCTCATCAGTTTCATTTCCTTGCAAATAAGCATATGATTTTCCATTTTTATTACACTCCTAATATTATTTTAGACTTTTCCTGAAATTTTCAGATTTTTCTCATTGTTTTACTATTTTCTTGATTTTTACTAGTTTTTAGCACTTTTTAAATAGCATTTAATACAAAAATTAGAAAAGGTTCAAAAAATAATTTTCAATTTTCTTAAGTTTAGATAAATATAAAAAGTGAAAAAAGTAATTTTCCATATTTTTCATAGTTCATTTGGTAATTTTTAGTGATTTAATTAGTTTTTAATAGTTTAAAATTCCTAGAAAATAGATAAATAGTCACAAAAATACAAAAATAGTTTTAAAAAGTCTATTTTGATATTTTAGACTTTTCCAAGTCTTAATCTTATTTTTCTAACTCATTTTCCTATTTTCTTGTATTTTAGGTAATTAATTAATAGTTAAAAATAGTTTTTAATTAGATAATTAGTTTTAAAAATAATTTTCTTTTTCTAAATATTTTCTTATATCATTAGGATTGTAAAAACATCATTTTCATATTTTTAGGGTTAATATTGACTTAGTTTCACTTTTTATTTTGTTCGTCGCGTAGATTTTAATTTCAGTTTTATTAAAACATAAAAACAAAAACATCATTTTAATTATAGTGATAGCGTTTATTTAATAGATTTTATCTTTTTAATTTTCTTTAATTTGTATTTAAGGCGTTTTTAATTTGTTTGATATTTCTGTAGTCATAATAATCTCAAATTTCCTTTATCATTCAAATTTCTCGATCACTAGACGTTGATTGATCCATTGCATAGCTCATTTGGGACATAACGACCGGGAGACTCTATACTCTCGATCTTAATTGCATTAGTGTTTGAGCGGTTTTAGTCTTTTAGACTTGTTGTTTAGCACCAATCAAATTTTAGGCGGCATTCTTGAGAATTGTCTTGATCTATTTTCCGTGTGTGATTAGTTGTTTGAATCCTCACTCATTTGTTTATACCATCCATCTGTATATATATATCCATATTTTCTTCTAAAAATCCAAAAAAAAAACCCCAAAACAAGCAAAAGCGTATAAAACACAAAAATATTTTCCTTTTGTTTCTATATATGTATCAAAATAAAAATACAAAAGATTAGTCGTTTTCTTTAATAATTAACAACTTAAAAGATTACCACGAAACCAAAGGCGTTGCACTACCTAACTAGGGGTGCGACCATAATAAGTTCGAACTAAAGATATAAAACTTGCCTTTGTGTCCTTGTGATTGGTGTACCTTTTTCAAAAGCCATTCATCTTGGATTATTGGTTAAGTTCATTGTTGTTTTGCCTCGATTTTGTGTTAATTGATTTTGTTGTGATATCGGCGTTTGAACCGAAAACCCATAAAGATTCTTCTCACCCGATTTTTTATAAAGCGTCTTCATAATTCTCATTCTCATGTGAAAGATTTTCATAATTCCATTTCTCTCCTTAACTCGAGTTTCCTTAGAGTTAACTCTTGTGTATATCTTTTCGCTCTTCTAGATCGTAAGCCCATTTCGTGAGCTTGTCAAGATTCCAAGAAGGCGTGTTCGTGAACTTTCTGCTCCATTAGTCGGATCCGAGATCCGGATATTCACACTACTTCCGCTATCATGGCGGATGAAATTCCTATGTGAGCTTCTCCGGGCACCCATCGGCGGGTATGGAGATGCTATCGTTACCGACCATCGTGGTGAAAATTTTGAACTCAAGACCGGGTTCTTGAATCTTGTAACTTCAAATCAGTTCTACGGTTTTGGCGGGATGATCCTCATGCTCATATAAGATGGTTTAACAAGATTGCATCTACCATCAAGTATAAGAATGTCCTTCGATGATGTTAAGCCTTACATTCCGTTTTCTCTTGAGGGCAAGCCCGGTTGGCTTGAAAACAACCCCTAAATCAATAGAGACATGGGAAGATCGGTGAAGAAATTTGTGAATGAATTCTATCCACCTTCCAAGACCACGAGTCTTAAAATGAAATCATCAAGTTCACTCGAAGTTTGATGAATCCTTGATGAATCGTGGGATCGTTTCAAGGAATTGCTTCGCAAATGTCCTCACCACGGTTTCTCGAGTTGATGCAACTCGATACTTTCTACAATGGGTGAGTCAATCAGATCAAGATTCTCTCAATTCCTCCGCGGAGGAAATTTCCTAAACAAAGCTGTCAAAGAAGCTTTAGCGATAATCGAAAACAAGTCTAAAGTCCGCCTTCTTGTGAAGCAAGCGGTTGTTTCCCAAGTCAATGTTGGACCTTCTTCTTCATCGCCCGTGAGTCAATCTAGCACCGATGCTAAGATTGATAAACTCACGGAAGCTATCAAGCTTTGGTTCTCTCCAATCAAAGAAAGTCTCTTTTCCACAAACTTCACCTCTGCTGAAGTCAAGAAAGTGGAAGTACATGTTACTGTGGTGGCCCCATGCTTACTATAAGCTGTATGGCCACCGATGGTAACCCCTTTGAAGCTAATCTTTGTGGGCGGGATGTCTAATCAGGAGGCAATCAATATCGTGCTCCTATAGACCCGAATCACCGTCCTAACCACTACTCTGGACCTCCGGTTTCAATCAAAATCAAAACCGTAATCGAATCAAAGCAGACCAAACCAAGGTTTTCAAAACCAAGGTCATTTCAATCAAAACAACGGTTTTCAAAATCAGAATCAAAATTTCCAACATCAAGGAAATTACAATAGAAACCAGTCGGGAAATTTCAACCAAGGGTATTATCATGGCAATAATCCGGAATTTTGAATCAAGGCCTAATCCTAACAATAGAGGCGAATTTTCTGTCAAAATCAAGCCATTGTTCCAATGGACCATCATCGATGATCTGTTGAAACAATTCATGAAATCGGGAAGAAATGAATCGGTTGTTGGTCGCCCAAATTTCGACATCAAGAAGTCTTTAAATGATCGACCCTCGGGCTCGGGTACTCTACCTAGCAACACGATCGCTAATCAGAGGCGATGCAAAGCGATCCTGACCAGTGGTGCTTCATATCTTTGGACCCGCTATTCCTACTATCTCTTCTTCTTCTATCCGAAGGTAGTGGAAAGTGAACCTCCAAACACACAATGGACCTCGACTCCAATGCCCCCTCCTCCTGGCAATGAGTCAAGTTACCAAGGAAACAACGGACAAGGTGCATTATTCAAATCCACGAGTACATGCACGTCCAACCTTGGTAGTCCAACCTCAAGTGGTCCGGCAACCCAAGTCAAATCAAGGAGTTGTTTTGAACCTCCTGTAGCTCTGTTGAGAATCGAAATCCAAATCTTCTATTCCTTACCCTCACGGTTACATGAGCAAAAGCTCATGAGAAAGCTAGTCATCGGATGGAAAAATTCTTTCAAATTTTCCAAGAGCTTCACTTTGACATAAGCCGCGGATGCCATCATGTTAATGCCAAGTTTGCATCTACTACGAAACACATCTTTGAGCAACAAAGAAAAGCTATTTGAAATGGCTAAGACTCCTTTGAATGAAAATTGCTCGGTATTACATTAAAGAAGCTTCGAGAAGCTTGGAGATCCGGAAAATTTCTTCTACCTTGTGTTTTCACGGGATGATTGAATGCTTTGCCCTTGCCGATCTTGGTGCAAGCATCAATCGATGCCGTATTCGATGTGGAAGAAATTGTCTCTTGGAACTTATTCCTACCGCATGACTCTTGAGCTTGCGGATCGTTCTATCTCGCGTCCTCTTGGCATCGCGAGAGGATGTATTCGTGAAAGTAGGAAAGTTCCATTTTCCGGTGATTTTGTGGTCGTTGATTTCGATGCCGATCATCGGGTTCCTCTCATTGTTGGACGAGGATTCACGAGGCGGCGTGCTCTTATCGATGTATTTGAGCAAGAGATCACTGCGTGTGGGTAATGAAGGTATTACTTTTAACCTCGATCGGACTTGAGGTACTCCTCAAATTATGACCTTTGAATCAATTAATCGAGTTGATTTAATTGACATTGCTTGAGGAGTACTCTCAAGAGTTTCTTGGTTATCTTCATAATTACGTGAGTGGGAATTCCAATTCCACCACATCCTCTCAACCTATCATTTCCGACTCTTCCCTCTCTCACTCCGTTTGAGGGAGGTGACTTCCTTTGGAAGAGATCGATGAATTTCAGCTCTTGATGAATTAATTCCGCTTTGGAATTGATGGTGTGTATGATTCGGAGGGGATATTCTTTATCTTGAGCAATTGCTTAATGAAGATCCATTACCTTCACTCCTCCGAAAGAGGTCACAATTGAGGAAATCAAGTCGATGCAATCTTCCACGAAGAATTTCCGAGGTTGAACTTAAGGACCTACCTCCTCATCTCGAGTATGCATTCTTGGAGGTGATGATAAATTACCCGTCATAATTACTAAAGACTTAACGAGGAGGAGAAAAGCGCTCTCATAAAGGTCTTGAAGTCACACAAGCAAGCAATTGCTTGAAACTCTCCGATATTAAGGGTATCAACCACAATTTTGTACCATAAAATCTTAATGGAGGATGACTTCAAACCCGATCCAAAGTCGGAGAAGGGTGAATCCTAAGATTCACGAGGTTATCAAACAAGAGGTTCTCAAACTTCTTGACGCGGTCCGATTTACCCGATCTCGGCGGTCCTTGGGTTAGCCCAATTCATTGCGTTCAAAAAGGGTGGCATTATTGTTGTCACGAATGAAGAAAAGCGAGTTGATTCAACTCGATTGGTTCTGAGTTGGCGTGTGTATTGACTATCGAAAGTTAAGCGAAGCCACCCGTAAAGACCATTTTCCTCTACCCTTCATGGACGGATGCTTGAGAGATTAGCGAGGCAGTACTATTGTTTCCTTGATGGTTTCTCGGGTTACTGAGATCCCCATTGATCCACCGGATCAAGAAAACCACATTCACCGCCCATACGGGACGTTTGCCTATGAGACGTATGCCTTTTGGCTTATGCAATGCTCTGCACGTTCAAAGATGTATGATGGCGATTTTCCACGACATGATCGGAAACTATGGAGGTGTTTATGGATGACTTCTCGGTCATTGGGGACTCATTTCGGACTTGTCTCTCCCACTTAGACAAAATGGTTAAGCGATGTGAAGACGCAATCTATGTCTAAAGCGGGAGAAGAGCCACTTTATGGTCAAAGAAGGCATAGTCCTCGGCCATAAGATTTCCAAGAATGGGATTGAGGTAGAGCAGAGCAAAGTTGATGTCATTGCTAAACTTCCTCATCCTACTCTGTCAAAGGTATTAGGAGTTTTCTAGGTCATGCGGGTTTTATCGTCGATTCATTCAAGATTTCTCTAAAATCGCTCGGCCTATGACCCATCTTCTCGAAAAGATGCTCCTTTCATCTTCTCTCTGAGTGCATCGAGCTTTTGAAACACTTAAGAAAAAGCTACGAAGCACCCATTCTAGTGCCCATTGGGATTTACCCTTGAGCTTATGTGCGATGCAAGTGATTTTGCAATCGGTGCGGTCTTGGGGCAGCATAAAACCAAACATTTTCGGCCGATCCACTACGCGAGCAAAACTATGGTGAAGCTCGGACCCATTACACCACTACGGAAAAGAATTGTTAGATGTGGTGTATGCGTTTGAAGTTTCGACCATACCTTATCTTGACCAAATGCGTGGTGTATACGGATCACTCGGCACTCAAATATCTCTTTGCAAAACAAGATGCAAAGCGAGATTGCTCCGTTGGGTTCTCCTCCTACAAGAATTTGATATCATCATTCGTGATAAAAAGGAGGCGAGAACACAGTTGCGATCATCTTTCGATTAGAGAACCCTCACCAAAATGTGTTCGAGAAAAGGAAATTAATGAAACGTTTCCTCTCGAAACACTCAATATGGTTTCTTTCGTGGAGACTCTTCTACCCCATGGTTTCTTGACTTTGCAAATTACCATGCGGGTAACTTTATAGTGAAAGGGATGTCGTCCCAACGGAAAAATAAATTCTTTAAAGATGTGAAACATTATTTCCGGGACGACCCTACTTGTTTAAAATTTGTGCGGATCAAGTCATCCCGTGATGTGTATATGGTCGAAGCCATTGACATTCTCAAGGCTTGCCATTACGGACCTCTTGGGGACATCATAGCCCCAACTACACCGCCAAGAAGGTGTTTGATTCGGGATTCTATTGGCCCACAATCTACAAGGATGCCCATGAATTCGTCAAAACATGTGACGCTTGTCAGCGTCACGGGAATATCTCACAACGGAATGAAATGCGCATAAGCGCCATTCAAGTGTGTGAGATTTTTGACATATGGGGCATTGACTTTATGGGGCCATTTCCTTCTTCTCATGGTAATAAGTACATACTCGTGGCCGTTGACTACTTGTCAAAATGGGTTGAAGCTAAAGCTTTACCCACCAGCGATGCCGAGTTGTGGTGAAATTCGAAATCCTCTTGCTAGGTTTGGAACTCCACGAGCCATCATCGGTGATCGTGAGTGCGCATTCTGTAATGACCAATTTGCAAGAGTCATGCAAAAGTATGGTGTAACTCACCGTACCTCTCTGCGTACCACCCACAAACAAGTGGGCAAGTGGAAGTTTCTAACCGGGGATTAAAAGAATCTTGGAAAGGGCGGTTGGCGAAACCGTGCCTCTTGGTCGGATAGGTTAGATGGCGCACTCTGGGCCTTCCGTACGACTTACAAAACACCCATCGGGTGCACTCCATACAAGGTGGTGTGCGGAAGGCGTGTCATCTTCCGATTGAGCTCGAGCACAAGGCATCTTGGGCCTTGAAGCATGCTAACTTTGATATTGAGACGGTGGTGATCATCGGAAAGTTCAAATGAATAAATTAAATGAACTCCGTGATCAAGCTTACGAGAACTCTTTGATCTATAAACAAAAGACAAAGAAGATTCATGACTCAAAAATCTAAAACCGCGTTTTCAGCGTCGGTGATCGAGTCCTTCTTTTCAACTCAAGATTGAAGATTTTCTCGGAAAGCTCAAGTCCGTTGGTGCGGTCCATTACTATCGCTAAGGTTTATCCTTATGGTACCATTGAGTTATCTCAACCCGATGGTCCTAATTTCAAAGTGAATGGTCATCGGTGAAGCATTACTTTGGAGAGGACATTCCATCCATGGTTGTCCCAGATTACAAACTTTCCCATGAACCAATGAATGCGGGGATCGAGTCAAGCTAGCGACTCGGGAATCAAAAACGATGGCGTGCCATATGGGTTTCACCCATATTTCATCTTCTTACCTCTTTCTACCACCCTAGTGTGGGGTTGCCCACATGTTAAAAAAAAAAAAAAAAAATCTTCTTTACGAATAATGGCGTAGTATTTCCTTTCACGTTCTTTGTTTGGCATAACATGGGGTACTTTGAATATTGGGGCAATATTCATTTCTAAGTGTGGGATTCTCACGAATTTTATCATGTAATTATACCCTTTGATCCCCGTTTTGGCCAAATTTTTTGGAGTAAGTGTTCTACACTTTCTCATCGAGTTATCGATCCGCCTTATCAGAAGACAAAAGGTTAGCTAATCCGAGAGCAAGCGGCTCTTGGTAAAGATATCTCAAATCCGTTTATATGGCTTGCAATTTGCCCAAAATTGTATGGTTCTCAACTCACCATATCCTAAAAAGTGAAGAGTTGGCTAGCCCGCAAGATTATGGCTTGTGGTAAAGGCGATGGAAAAACCATAATTGGTAATCGGCTCACCAAAGATAATATTGATAATTTATCTAATAGTTGGCTAGTCGAGAAGGTACGGCACGGTAAAGACAAAATCAAATCCGTTGAAAGTCGGTGGTTTGCTCAAAATCACATGGTTATCGGTGTACCATGGTTCTTACTTGAGCTGAAACATTTGGCTACTCGAAGTAATGGCTTTTGGTAAAGAGATTAAAATCCATTATGTTTTCTCAAATCATTGCTAGGGACTAGCAATATCTCGATGTAAGGGGATTGATGAGTGTGTAAATACTCATCATTTTGTACAAAATAAAGCGCAAAATCATCGAAAACACTCGAAACACATCAAAATGATCAAAATATCACAAATCAGTGTTTTATGTGTTTCAAATGCAAAATTATCAAAATCGGATGAAAAATGTATCAAATTTGCAAAATTGCGGTTTAGTCCCCAAGTTTCATAAATTGTCAAAAATAGTCCACGAGCCATAATTTCAAAAGCAAAAGTCACCAAAGGTCCTTTTAAAATCAAAAGTTGTCAAATTTAGTCCTTTGGTGAAAAATATGAAAAGTTTGAGAAAATTACAAAATGGTCCTCCAAGTTTGAAAATTGGCAGAAATGGCCCCTGGAAAATGGCAAATTGGCAAGTTTGGTCCTTCTACTTATTGAGATTGTCAATTATGGTCCCTTGAAGTAACTTGGCAAAATTGGCAGAATAGGTCCCTCTATTTTCAGAAAATGCAACAAGGTCCCTATGTATTAAAACCCTTATACCCATTTGGACCCTATCAACCCAAGTGACCCCTGCCAGCCTTTGGACCCCCCTGTCAATATGAATTTGACCCCCCCTTTATAATATCTGGTCAAAGACCAGTCAAACCAGTCTCACCCTCTTCCCCGTTTTCCCTCCCTATTATACGCCCACCATACCCACCACCAACACACCACCTAGCCTCACCGTATCACCTTCCTGTCCCCCACCTCACCAAACTCAAATGCAATAAATGCCTCTCCCCCATTTCACTCAATCTCTCCTATCTGTCAAATAACCATTTTGGCGCCAAAAACCATTTAAACGGTTGAGATTGATTCAAGCCATCCAATGGCTAGGAAAGAGTTGGGAACTGCTCAGAGATGAAAGAGAAAGGCCATGGATTATAAAAAGCAGCATTTGGAAGCAAGTTGGAGAGTCTTCTAGTTTTTAAATTTTTATCAAAGTCGTTTTTTTATCTAAAAGCTTTAGTTTAGTATCCAACTTGTAATCTTTTGTTAAAGTGTGTTAACTTAAAGTATTTAAGTGTATTAAAACTCAATTCAAGTATCAAATTTCAGTTTGTTGTTACATTTCTCATTTATGTCCACTGTTGCAAATTTCCAAGTATAAATCTTGTTTACAAGCCTCAAACAGCTCATCTCTCAGCTCTTATAAGCTTATACAAGTTTATAATAGCTTTTTACAAGCTTAAATTCTAGTTTTAAGTATATTTGGACATTGGTCAAAGAAAGTCAAACAGGGTCAAAAATGATGCAGACTTGGTCAATGGTTGATGCAGCTATGGAAATGGGTTGATTTAGGTCTAGTGGGTTGATTTTAATAGGTTAGAGATCCTTTGGTTCACTGATTCAAGCCATAGTGGCTAAGGACACTTTGTAAGTTGTTTCAAGTTATTTTGCTAAATCTGTATTTGTGGTGATAATAAGCATCAAACCAGTTTAAGTAGCTGTATTTAGATTATATTAATGTAGTTTGATCATTAGTTCTAGGCGCTTTCGATGTTGATTCAATTCATTTGCTAAAACAGTCATAAAGGTGTGTTTGGCACAAGCTGTTAAAAGCATCCTAAGGTTTTGTTCATTGATCAAGTCTTGCTAGTTCATGTTTGTTGAGTCATATTAGACTCATATCATCTTACTTGTATGCTGCAAACCAAGAAAGTCAAAAGTTCTTTTAAACTGTCTCACTTGTTCCTTTGTTGGATTTTTAAAAAGCAAATCATCATTTTGTGTTTAGAAATCAATAACAAAGGTTGTAATAGCTTCATTCCATCATAATACAACATTATCGGTCCTCAAATCAGGTTTAAAACTCAAAAAGTCAAAGCGTGCTCTGTTTCAAAAGTCAAAAATGGTGTAAAATTGGATTTATCGAGAAAGTCGAGGTTGCATAGGATTCATTAAAGCTCTTTAGGTCTGATTTTTGGAATATAAGTAGTTCACTTGGTTGTCTTTAAGCTCTCATAACTGTTTTTAGCTTAAGCCCTTTGGATAAGCTTGTGTAGAGGCTCAAAGTAGGCCCCATCTGGCCTGCTCCAACTCAGTATTGGTGAGTGGTTTTCTCGACTTTGTGCAAGCACGCTGTGGCTTACAATAGCTTATTAACATCTGGTCTTTTGGTCATAGGTAGTCACTTAGGTCTAGTTTAGATCTTAATGATTGGTTTTAGTTTGTAGCTTATTTGGTTGCTTATTTTGGGTGCAAGTTAGCCCCAAATCATTTTGAGCTTAATTTCATAATCATCAAATCCTTGCATTTTGTCATTCAGTGAGTTATAGCTTGTTGATTTTAGTTGGATTTTGGTTAATATAGCTTATTAGAACTTACATTATGAGTTGGTGGCTTGTCTTAATCATTTGGCTTATTTAGTGCTTATTTCAATAAGCACTCTCTCATCAGTTTCATTTCCTTGCAAATAAGCATCTGATTTTCCATTTTTATTACATTCATAATATTATTTTAGACTTTTCTTGAAATTTTCAGATTTTTCTCAGCTGTTTTACTATTTTTCTTGATTTTTACTAGTTTTAGCACTTTTAAATAGCATTTAATACAAAAATTAGAAAAGGTTCAAAAAATAATTTTCAATTTTCTTAAGTTTAGATAAATATAAAAAGTGAAAAAGTAATTTTCCATATTTTCATAGTTCATTTGGTAATTTTAGTGATTTAATTAGTTTTTAATAGTTTAAAATTCCTAGAAAATAGATAAATAGTCACAAAAATACAAAATAGTTTTAAAAGTCTATTTTGATATTTTAGACTTTTCCAAGTCTTAATCTTATTTTTCTAACTCATTTTCCTATTTTCTTGTATTTTAGGTAATTAATTAATAGTTAAAAATAGTTTTTAATTAGATAATTAGTTTTAAAAATAATTTTCTTTTTCTAAATATTTTCTTATATCATTAGGATTGTAAAAACATCATTTTCATATTTTTAGGGTTAATATTGACTTAGTTTCACTTTTTATTTTGTTCGTCGCGTAGATTTTAATTTCAGTTTTATTAAAACATAAAAACAAAAACATCATTTTAATTATAGTGATAGCGTTTATTTAATAGATTTTATCTTTTTAATTTTCTTTAATTTGTATTTAAGGCGTTTTAATTTGTTTGATATTTACGTAGTCATAATAATCTCAAATTCCTTTATCATTCAAATTTCTCGATCACTAGGCGTTGATTGATCCATTGCATAGCTCATTTGGGACATAACGACCGGGGAGACTCTATACTCCTCGATCTTAATTGCATTAGTGTTTGAGCGGTTTTAGTCTTTTAGACTTGTTGTTTAGCACCAATCACATAACTATTTTGCTCACCTTAAGGATAGTCTAGAATGTCTCGTGAGATTGTGGAAGAGGATTTTATAAATAAGCCTCTTGGCGGTGAAATTAGGTTTGCGTGCATTCAAGCCAAAGCGATCTCAAGAGCTACTAGAATGTTTAATTGCAACATGTCCTAAATCCTTAGATCACGAAAGGTAAAGGCATGATGCCTTGTTCTATGCCTAGTGCCAAGCATACAAACCGTTCTATTCCCGGTTTAAGAAAGTGAACACTAATGTGCCTTGAGTAGTTCAAATCCACACTTCTAGTTCAGAATGCAAAAAGTAGCAAAACCAACTAATGTTCCAATTCCTCTACGGGGTAAGAAGTGACACCAAAGCAAGCGGTCAAAGCCTCAAGGCAACACGAAGAATGATAGGACCTTGCATGCTAGGAATGTTCGATGGAAGAGAGTAGAAGATCACCTTAGGGAGAATTTGAATAAGACAGATCGTGTTGATTCTAGTGTTAGCTCTAAGCGTCTTGTAATTAACGAATTCTACTACTTTTGGCAAAACTTTTAATGATGATTGCGTGGTTTACATTACTAATCTTGAATGTGGTGTGAATGATTTGTCTAATGTTGTTAAATGCCCACTAAAATTGTTAATGTTAAAATTCAAGCTAAGAAGGCAAAAGGCAAAGGCGAAGAAAGTTAGAAAGCAAGTGGAAACCGGGAAGGAAATTTACTAATATAGGTTATCAATGGATACCCACCGCCATAAGATTAATGTGTTGTGCCCTAAATTTCTTTGAGTCAATGCCCACTAGAAAATGGATGCCTCTTGGTAGAACTATTCCCAAGAAGTGAACACACTTTGAATAGGTCAAATCGGACACTAAGCACGCATTTATCTCGATGATTCCATTGCTTCTACTTCGATGTGGGTGTTCCAATCATTGTTACTAACCAAATGGAACCTATTCTTGCATGGGGATCCCAATTATCCGATTATCCATTCTTGTCCGTGTTCAGCTGCAGATCGTTCAAATCGTTTTGTGGTACTGGACTCGGGTTGTTCCAAGCATATGATTTGGAGACGGTCACGCTCATGAACCGTGAGCAAATTCATCGAACCGTGAGATTCGAAACAATCATTTTGGTGCTATTATGGGTTATGGAGATTACGTGGTTGGAGATAGTGTGATTTCGGTATATTATGTTGAAGGTCTTGGACATAATCTATTTTACGTCGGACAATTTTGTGACTCAGTTTAGAAGTGGCCTTGAAAACATACTTGCTTTCTTAGAGAACTTGATGGTGTGAAACTTCTCGAGGAATTCGTGGTTCAAACCTATACACCATCTCTATCAAAGATATGATGAAATCTTCACCCATATGCTTGATGTCAAAGGCTTCCAAAACTAAGTCATGGCTATGGCAATCGTCTCAATCACTTGAACTTTGGTACCATAAAAATCTTTCTAGAAAGGACTTAGTAAGAGGATTACCAGTTAAAGTATGAAAAGATCATCTTTGTTCAAACTTGCCAATTGGGAAAAAGCACAAAATATGCTCACAAACCAAAACCCACAAACTCAATAATGGAAGTTCTTCATACCATCCATATGGATTTGTGCGGACCAATGAGTGCAAACAATAAATGGGAAGAAATACATTCTAGTAGTTGTTGATGACTACTCTCGATTCACTTGGGTAAAGTTTTTCGGGACAAAGGATGAAACTCGGATGTCATCATCAAACTTATCAAAGCGACTTGAGTTCGACTCAACAATATTGTTAGAATTGTTCGAACAAACAATGGCACGAGTTTGTTAACAAAGACTTAATTGGTTTTATGAAAGTGTTGGAATCGGTCATCAAAGAAGTGTGCCACGAACTCCTCAGCGAGCGGTGTAGTTGAAAGACGAAATCGAACTCTTGTGGAAGCCGCAAGAACAATGCTAATTTATTCAAAGGTTCCAATGTTTCTATGGGCTGAAGCCATTGCCACTACTTGCTACACCCAAAATCGTTCCCTTATTCACACCTCTCATGGAAAAACTCCATATGAACTTGTCCATAAACAAAAACCTGATCTATCCTACCTTCGTGTGTTTGGTGCTTTATGTTACCCAACTAATGACGGTCAAGATTTAGGTAAACTAAAAGCTAAAGCGAACATTGGAGTATTTGTAGGTTATGCACCAAACAGAAAAGGATACCGAATCTACAACAAGAGAACCCGAAATATCATGGAAACAATTCACGTTACGTTCGATGAGCTGACCGGTCAAATGGCTCCGGGACAATCCGATTCACGGACCCGCATTTCAACCTTTATCCGATGGTCTATCGGTTCTACTCTTGTTTCTAATCCTCACCAAACAACTCCTTATGTACCTCCTTGAGAAGATGATTTGAAGAAATTATTTGATCAATGTTTGATGAACACTATGAGCCAAGTGCTAATGATATGTCGGTTCCATCAGCGAGGCTGCCTCTATCACATCAATGAAGTTAACCCTTGGTTTCAATGTCATTAAGTCAAGAAGCGCTGCTGCTGATCACTCTGTCTCATCAACAAATCATCAATCATCGAGTGTACACAATGGAAATGTTGCGGTATTACAGATGATGAAAACCCTTTTGCTCCTCCGAAGATGAACCCTTTGAAAACATATTTGCTCTGAGTCATCATCAATACCATCTTCTTCGTGAGATATCAACTCTGCCACTTGGTTCCTCAACAACAACCACATGAACACCTTAGAAAATGGACACATGATCATCCATTGGACAACATCATCGGAAACCTTTCCGTCCGGTATCCACACGGAAACAACTTGCAACCGATGCCTTATGGTGCTTCTTCAACTCCGTACTCTAAGATCGAACCAAAAGGCGAAAAGCGCTATGAATGAAGATAGGCGGTTCAATGCCATGCAAGAAGAAATTCATGAGTTTGATCGACTAGATGTATGGAATTAGTACACGCTCCAGTTATGCTATGATCATTGCTCTAAAGTGGATCTTCAAAGTGAAACTTGATGAGCATGGTGATGTTTTAAAGAACAAGGCTCGATTGGTTGCAAAAGGATACCGTCAAGAGGAGGGTATTGACTTTGAAGAATCATATGCTCTGTTTCTCGTGTCGAGGCAATCGAATCTTCTTGGCTAATCTTGCAAGTAAGAACATGGTAGTCTATCGGATGGATGTAAAGAAGGCGTTTCTTAACAGAGATCTTAAAGAAGTCGTTCGTCGGCCGACTGAAGGCTTTGGGAATCGAGCATCCTCGACGCGTCTATCGTTTGAAGAAGGCTCTTTACGGTTTGAAGCAAGCTCAAGGGCATGGTATGATACGCTATCAAAGTTTCTTCTATCTGGATTCAAGAAAGGAAGCGGTTGATCCGACATTGTTCACCAAAAGCCGTGCAAACATTTAATTCACGTTCAAATATATATTGATGATATCATTTTGCCTCGACCGACCCCAATGAATGTGACCGTTTTCAAGTGAAATGGGTTCTAAATTTCAAATGTCAATGATGGGACAAATGTCATTTTCTTGGGATTACAAATTTCACAAAGTCCGAGGCATTTTCATTAATCAATCTAAATATGCAAATAAATTTTAAAGAAATTTTGATTTGACACTTGTGACACCGTTGACACTCCCATGGTGGAGCATACAAAGCCGGATGAGGACCACTCAAGGATCATGGTAGACCAAACGAAATATCATAGTATATTGGATCCACGATGTACCTCACGGCCGATGAACCAGACATTTTGTTATTTGTTTGCATGTGTGCTAGATATCGGGCTAAGCCTACCAAAAGCACCTTGAAGCGGTTAAGCGGGTCTTCGGTATCTCCAAGGAACCATCAATATGGGACTTTGGTACCGAAGGACACCGGTATGTCACTAACGACCTATCACGGATCT
Organism: Chrysanthemum lavandulifolium; assembly: GCA_022545495.1. Classification (NCBI taxonomy): domain Eukaryota; kingdom Viridiplantae; phylum Streptophyta; class Magnoliopsida; order Asterales; family Asteraceae; genus Chrysanthemum; species Chrysanthemum lavandulifolium. The sequence goes on along the minus strand of CM040241.1, from coordinate 109,470,698 downwards.
TGATCATGCGTGGTGTCACGATACACGTCGATAAATACGTCCGAAGGTGCTCGATTTTGGGTGATAAGCTTGTGAGTGGTCGTCAAAGAAGCAAATGAGTACTTCTATTTCCTCTCAGAGGTGAATACATAGCCATGTCATCTTGTTGTGCTCAAATCCTATGGATGAGATCCCGATTATCGACTATGGCTTTGTATTCAACAAAATTCCTCTGTCTTGTGATAATAAAAGTGCTATTTCTCTCATGCAACAACGTACAACACTCAAGAGCAAAGCACATTGACATTCGACATCATTTCATCGGGGAGCAAGTGGAAAAAGGTGTGGTGGGACTCTATTTTGTGAGGATCGAATACCAATTAGCGACATCTTCACCAAAGCTCTTCCTAGAGAACGTTTTGAGTTTATCCTTCCACGTCTTGGTCTAAAGAGTCTACAACGGAAACACTCAGCGTCTTCAAGAGGAAGACGAGGAGTAAAGGTCTTTATTCATCTATCTCTTGTATATACTTATTCAAAAAGCAAAATACAAAATTTCAAAACCCACAAAAGAAAATATAAAATTACAAAATTCTCAAAAAATCCATAAAAAGTAGAAAATCTTGAAAAATTCCAAAAATATTGTTATTTTGTCATGTTTTTCCATATTCGATATCATCTACGGACTTAGTGTTGACATTCAAAGAATGTCACGGGTCTTTAGATGTTCTTCGAATGTACATAGTTTTTGTTTAAAAAAAAATAAATAAATAAAATAAAATAATGAGGCGGAGAAAAATGGTGGTTTATTGTCATTTCGAGGCAATAACCCGTTTTAAAAGTAAAGAAACGAGCCATGCTTTATCTTATTTTTCAAATCCGAGCTCGATTCTTAAAACAAATGTTTGTCATCAAAAGACAAATGTTTCTCTTTCCAAATATTTTCCGTCTAATGATTCTTGAAAAATATTTGCCATCTAATGAAAACTAAATTGCTTTAAAAATACCTCGTATTCTATTATTCGTGTAAATCATTTGTGCTTATCATCTGTTAAAATCTCTATATCTCAATCAAAACTTGTGTCATTGATTGAGGGAGAATGATTTTATTCGAATTAAAGGTTATTTTGAAAGGTCATTTTCAAACAATTGGCATGTAAATGAGCAAGGTTTATTGTTTAAAAATCCAAAAGAATAATGTTTTATACGATGGATTCAAAACCTTTGATAATGTTATGTTTTCAAAAGACAATCTTGCATGTTTAAACAATGGAGTTTAAAGTCTGAAAATCTGATCCTTATCAGTTAAAAATGTTTTTTTCAAAAACCAAGTCACTATTCTCCTCAAAAGCTTTCAAAATTTAATCTAAATCAATAGAGATCACAACTCTCAAAGTTTGAACAATGTGATCGGGAGAATCTGTGATTTAAATTGGATTTAAAAGCGATAATTCGATAAATGGTTTCATAAGTGTTTTGCATGCTTTCCTCCCGCATGTGCCAAACGATTTCAATTTTCCATGCACATGTTGAGGGGGAGCATCTGTTTAAAAACCACAAAGAATTGAAACGTGATTGATTTGTATCTAAGTGCAGGTTCCCTCTAGTATGTGCAACACTCTTTCAAACCTTGAGGCACATATTGAGGGAGAGCAAATTTTTGAAAACCTCATCCTTCCCCAATATGCTTTATCTACTTGATTTAATCAGGGAAGTGATAATGATATCTTTTAGAAAATGGTAATCAAAGAAGTTAATTCTTCCTCTTGCCTCCGTGTGCTAAAACGATATCAAATATATGATACACATGTTGATGGGGAGCTCTTTTTCTAAAAAATATCAAAAACAATTTAGGTACAAAATGCTTTGATAATATATCACAAGTATCTGAATTGATTTTCAAATGGTTTTTGATTGATTCCAATAGCAGATGAACAATACCAAATGACCGACCAAATTTACTTTATGTATGGTGATATAACGATGGTTAGGTTAGGTTTTTGTTCCCATGATCCGCCAGAACCGGAGGGATCTACCGAGGACAATCCACTAGATAGTGTAGAGTCCTTAGGCATGATGAAAAAGGAGAAAAATGAGAAATGGGAAGAGTCGGATGAGGCCGAGCTAGTCTTGGAATAAACCCAACAAGGTTCTAGTTATGAAGTCTCGGTAAGCTTGAAGGGGTTGAAGAATGAAAAGAATTGAATGTGAAAGGGTGAAAATAAATAGCCCTCCGATAATTCAACCTTAGAGGCGGATACCGAGTTCAATTCATATACTCTTGGTTGTTACTATGGTAACACCGGTATTGAAGACAAGGCGTCATGGACCCGATGACGCCTCGCACTACAACTTCCCAAACCACTCAAGTTCCTCTTAAAAGGACTTGTTTCATTCTCACGGGAACAGACATTATCTATCGACTTTCTCTTAGAGTTTGTTGATATTGAATAAGGAGACCCTCTCCCTAGTCTCCGACATAGGAACCAAATTATGCACAATTGAGTCTAGAGCCACGAGATCTTCAAATAAATCTCTTTAGGACCTTTGTCAATGAAGACTCTCTGTTTCACACAATGTGGAAGAGATTAAATCTTATGAGTCCCACGCATTATCCTTGTGGTATTGCGGAACATCCGAGTGATATGCTAACATATTCACAATGAAGATGGAAATCATACGGAGCCAACATCAAACAAGCTTCTAGTGGGTGGCATGTGAGATCTATCCAATAGATCAACCATGTGACAACCGATCGAAACAATGGGGCGATTCAATCTTTTGAATCAATCACTGGTTCGAGTTATGGATTGACGGATACCTTTGAAAAACCGATCATTGTGCTTAAAACTCTTTTCTTTAGCACATCGATTGTGTACCAATATTTCAAAATAAAAGGTGTTTATGATTGATAATTGATTTTCATTAAAACCTTCGTTGTATTTCTAAAACAATTTCTATTGAGCGGCCGCGATTGTTTTCAAATCTCTTTTCATCAATCGGTGAATCTCAATTATTTGGTTCACTCAATCCGTGTAGTCTTTTTGAGGCGTTCGGTTTGAGAACGACTAGAGCATTGCGAAACCTGTCAAGGAAATTCCTCGAATTTTACACGATCGTGACGATGCTTGTCTTGATCAATGGGAACCGTGGGCGTGTACCTCAATTCAACAAAAGTGATCAAAGACACTTTCGTGCACTTTATTGCTAAGCTGTTGCTGGGTACACCGGCGTTCTGGTGATCGAATGAAGCGGTCAATCCATAGCCGCATGCTCACACTACACATTCATCTCAAAAGAATTCAAGATAAGTGCTTGAGGACTCGATACTTTCACTCCATGCTTACGCTGTCTTTGCAAATATCATGAACCGATAAAAGCTTTCGATACTCGATGAGAATATATCATGATCCGAATATGAGCATGTCGGTCCTATTGTCACAATATCACATAATACCACAATGGAAGAGTCATATATTTTGTTTCTTTGAAGATCTCAATCTTTGGCTCAAAACTCATCATCACGTGGATCGGTTAAAGACCTCCACTTGGATTATCCAAACATGCGGAACATGAAGAATCAAAGACTTGAACTCTTGAGCAAAGAACTTAATTAAGAATCCTAGAACAATCTAATGTAATATCATTTGTATTCATTGTAAAATGAGGTGACCTCCTTAGGGGAGATTGTTAGGAGTTAGAAAATTCGATCGTTAAAGATCGGTCACCTCAAGTATATGTATTCGTTAGAAAGCTCGTAGTCGTAGTTAAGTTATATTAGCAAGTAGTTTGTTAAGTAACACCGTGGAGGACGAGCGGGTCTTTACCACCTGTATGCACGATCCACGACCCGTAGGTGGCGTTTATTGTAAGACACTATAAATACCCTCTACCTCCCAAGGTAGAGGGTTGGGCTCAATACCATTTTTCTTTGTTTCACATAGTTCCCAACTCTCTTCCCTTTCTCTCTCTAGAACTTTCTCTCTCTAAACATATAGAACGCCCCATGTGATTATGGTTTAGTGTGTTTGTGAAATCCTATATCTTACAAAGTGTTTCTTGAGTAGAGTCCACGTATTAATTACCCCGTGGAAATCTTTCAATCCATCTTACGGCGGCTCCGGTAAGAGTCATGGGAATACCCTTAGCATATGACATCATGAGACACGCATGAAATGTTGAAAAGGCTTGCAATGTATAGGACATTTTCAACGTGCTCATATGCATCCTCGTCCTGTTTCACGAAAAGGGTTAGTACAAGCTCCTCATAAATTGGTCTTTAATTTGAAACGGACATACTGCTCCAATCGCGGTCTTACGAGACCCGGCCCTTGTTCTACTCTTGTCAATGCCAAATATTCCTCAAGAGTGAGGTCATCGATGTTAACAACTTCCATGGTACCTAAAAACTTGAATAATGATTGTGACAAATATAGAAAAGTTTAAAACAAAGCGAAAATGAAAGACTTAATAGCAATCCTAATATAAGTCCCGACGGCGCCGTAAAAACTTGATCACGAGTTTCTTGACGGGTTTTAATATTTATATAGTCTCGTTATACCTATGGTCTACCCTAATGCACTAGCAGGCGGTGTACGATCGTGTGTAGTGTAGTATTCGGTAAAACCGAGGTCGTCCCAAGAGCTATGTGTGTTGGATTATTACTAAGTCTAGGTGTCACAGATTTTTATAATGGTTTTGATAAGGAATTAATTAATTAATTACTAAAGCAAATAAAAGAAGATAAAAGGCAAAGGTTTAATCAATAGAGGAGAGTGGTGCTAACCTAGTTATTCTTCCTAGCTAGTAATGTCTATGTCTACTTACTTCTAATTACTTGGTGGCGTCAAAGTCGAGAGGACAACATTTGGTCAATTCGCCCTAACCTATCGACAAAGATGCCACCACGGAGAAGTCGGTGTCCCTCATAAGTCCTGTTGTTCACGGTCCCTAAGCCGAGTCATTAAGTACCGCTAAATGCTAGACTTATAATAGTAAGTGCTCGGGCGTTAGCAACAAACACTCACCCCTAATTCTTAAGTTCATCCAAGCGGTGGGTGATCGAGTTGGTTAAATTGCACAAGTAGAAAGGGTCGTCGGTTGGTCATATCTTACCCTTCCGTCTCGTCTACTCACTTAGGGTCGAGTTGGTCATATCTCCTAAGCAACTAGCCTCTTCCACCATTCAAAACTACCGAAACAAGGGTAGCTACCAATAAACTATACATGCATACCTTTGAGAAATAATTATACGGAATTAATGTAAGCGCAAACAAAACAATTAAGGAATCATAACTAGGCCAAACACGGGGAGGTGCTTAGCCGCTTATATTAACATACAAATCAATTCAATATTCAAAGTTACGAAATACATGAATCGAAAGTAAAGAAAAGATAAAATGCTAATGCTTATCGTAGGGGAGTGATTTCTCCTTTAGAGACAGCTCTGTATGCTCCTCTAGACCTGCCTTTGGCTTCTTCCCACGTTCTTTGGTTGTGGTGTGTGGAATGGGATGCCTTGAAATGCTGGAAATCGTGGGGTAGTTATAGGCCAGATCTGGGTTACGGCGTAACTAATATAAGAGTTACGTCGTAATCTTCAATTTCTTCATATTTTGCACTAGATCTGCTCGTTACGGCGTAACCTTATAAGTGGTTATGCCGTATCTTCAATATTACTTGGTTACACCATAGTTGGTGAAATAGTTACGGCGTAGTTAGCAGCGGTGTGGAACCTCATTTGACCTAATATAGTTACGTCGTAGTCTTTGGGGAGAGTTACGCCGTAACCTTCTGATGAGTTGGTTTTTTGAGTCACGCTTTAGTTACGGCGTAATGTGAGAGATGAGTTACGCCGTAACTTCTTCAAAGTCAGCATACTATGATAAATCTTTTGATATTTCTCCAATTCCGCATCTCTTTAGCTCTAATGATCGTAATTTACCTGAAAGTGTAAAAGAATGGAAAACAAGCGTAAATCCATATAAATGATATAAATTACAAGCATTATCGGGGGAAATTGACACTTAATATTCAGGACTATTCGATGTTATTAGTTATGTATATCATTTCTCTCATTTTATTGAATGATATTACTTGTTGTATGCTAATTGGTTATGAAAACATGTTTAGTATCTCAATATATAACTCTTGTTGATGTTGACACCACATTTTACATCTACATTCTTTGTCATGAGTATCTGGTGAGCGGATCCTCACTTTGGTCTAGACGGATCCCTCCGGGAAGGAACCATGGGATCAGTGCAGCGAAACCTTTTTATTACTAATTTGAGTCTCATTTGCAGGAATTTATGCATCATATACTTGTTTTCTAACCTTTGTTTTGTAGATTTTCAATATACACATGAAGACTTTGACACCCTCAACTAGGGAGAGCTTCTTGTCAAAGCAACACATTGCAAAAACACTTGCAATACTTTCACATAGGATTACATTACTACTTGACGTCCTCCTCACAAAGGAGCACTCATTAAGGAGGAGCATGTTCGTAAAAAAGACAAGAATGTTTCATGGCATGGATTAAGGGGAAGACAAAGGAAGACAAGAATGTTTCATTCATGGTTAGATTTAATTATCTCAATTTCTCTACTTCGTCTAGGGAAGTACATACAAGATGTAGACGTCTAAAGGGGTGTGTGTGGGAACCTAGGTGTAGGGAAAACGCCTAGGGTTTAGTTAGTTAGTGTTAGATCAAGTCTTTGATCTTTATTATAGTTAATTAGTTAGTTTATGATAATGAAAAACCTTGTTCATAATAATGTTGATTCTATGTTTGAATATTCCGCTTTCATTATTATGTGTTCCTAGATATAATATTAGACCTAGTCTAAGAGCTTACAACGATCTTAACATGTGGTATCAGAGCCTGGGGCTCGTGATATCTAGGATTTACAGGGTTTATTGGTGTCGATTTGATTATGATTAAGTGTGTTGAGTATTAATTTTTATTTATTAACGATGCATGCAGTTTGACGAAGAAATGATTTAGATTTAAAAGCTATCATAAAAGAACCTCGTACGATCATTATTAATGTTTGTTTTGTCGTCTGTTTGTACACGTGAATGGACTTATTATGGTAATATCCTACTGGTCGAATATCATGGTGGGTCTCATGTATAATTTTTTAATTGCAAGTGGGATAGGATTTCATGTGAAGAGGCGTATGAAGGATACGGTAGGACGCATCATATTGATTGGTTAATTGGTTGGTACAAGCGCTGTGATCACGTGGGATATAGTTTTTTAATTGGCTGCCAAAATGTTCTTCCTACGAATACATGTAAGGCTTCACGTGGGTCTTGTGGTATCGATGGTTTTTTATTTAATATATGTGCTTGTTTGTACTTTTGGAACAATATAATCAGATTGGTCGTTGCTCTCTGCTGTCGTTTTCTCACGGTACAGTATTAATTGTTTTCACGTGGAGAAGTACTATTCGAAGATGGAAAGCTTGTGTCATATAGCTATCACTGTTACATGGTATTGGTACATGCACATGATACTTGATTTGTTAATACTGGTGGCTTCTATTAATACTCGAAAGTACTGCCGATTATGAAAGTATTGCTTCAAGTTTGAAAGTACTGCTAATTTCTTAAAGTACTGCTCATTATTATTAAAAGTACTGCTTTGCTTATGGTCCTCATAAAAGTACTGTTATTGATGAAAGTACTGCTCGAACATCCAAAGTACTGCTTGGTGTTTTTCAAAGTACTGCTCGTATTCATTCAAAGTACTGTTCGTACAAAGTACTGCTCAAGGTTTTTTACATGGCGAACTTGATTTGGATTGGCAGTATAATGGTTTATTACAAGGAGATTTGGAGTTAAGGGGAAGTCGAGCATAATTATTGTTATGGTTTTTGGACGACACACACAGAGGTTATTGTTCACACACACAAGGAGTTTGGTGATTTGTTCTTAAAAGGATTCAAAAAGGCTCGTATTTGATTTTTATGGATTAATTGATTACGAAGAAGGTTGAATATCATTTATTTGATGTTGTAGTTGAGTTTCACAGGTTTGTGTTCTTATCATATAGCTTGATGAATCTAGCAATGTGTGATTTTTCTTATGATGCTCTATGCACACATTGGCTATCACTTAAAGGAGTTACATTGTAGTGCTCAGTGTCTCATACTAGTTGAGGATTTTGTCAAGGATTGCGGTCTACTATATTTCTTGATTCAGTATAAGTATGGAGTTCCGTGGATAGTAAAAGATTTAAGATACAAGTTTAGGAAATTCTACTTCTTCATCAAATTCGTTATATTTGGTTTTCTTCACAAGTAATCATTACATAAAGCCTACAGATTTTGAAGAATCATTGATCTACATGCACCACTCAAGGGGAAGTGTTTGATTTTTACGACTGTTGATCATTATTACTACTACTAGTTGGAGTTTTCTACTGTTTTGGATCCATTTTTCCTATGGTGCGTAATGGTGGGCGATTTGAAGCATTGGAAGTCTTAGATTGGAAGTATGATATTGGTTCGCAGTGGTCAAGATCATTATTTGCATACGTTCCCTATTTGGATAATAACAAAAAGGGGAAGAGATGTTTGAGTGGCATTGCATGGATTAAGGGGAAGACAAAGGAAGACAAGAATGTTTCATTCATGGTGAGATTTAATTATCTCAATTTCTCTACTTCGTCTAGGGAAGTACGTACAAGATGTAGACGTCTAAAGGTGTGTGTGTGGGAACCTAGGCGTAGGGAAAATGCCTAGGGTTTAGTTAGTTAGTGTTAGATCAAGTCTTTGATCTTTATTATAGTTAATTAGTTAGTTTATGATAATGAAAAACCTTGTTCATAATAATGTTGATTCTATGTTTGAATATTCCGCTTTCATTATTATGTGTTCCTAGATATAATATTAGACCTAGTCTAAGAGCTTACAACGATCTTAACACATTTGCAAAACACTCTCTTAGTCTTCCTAATTACTTGACGCCCTCAACAAAGGGAAGCATCCGTCAATGGGGAGCTAAGACGAGAATTATTCTCTTCTCTTACTCTATTTTTTTTCTTCATATTATTACTTTTCACACGTTTTTCTTAAAAACAATGTGTTAGTTTCTTTTCGACGCTCTTTTTGTTTCGACAAAAAGGGAGAGAAGAGAGTAAAAACTCCAATTCAAACTTTTACGAATTTTATTTTTTCCTTAAAATTATCTTATATTTTGTCATCAACAAAAATGGGGAGATTCATAATACAAATAAGTCGTAAAAACGTTTATTTATATTTTACGATCTTCTAATGTTTTGTCGATAACAAACGTAAAATTACTTTAACGAAACAAATAAAATACGTAAATAGGTTGAGCCAATAGTTTACTAACACACTTACCTTTTCATATAAAACACTAAACAAGTAATATTGTTTACAACTTATAGAAATGCATATGTATAACAACTAGTGTTTACATAATATGGATATGTACTTATATATACTTAGTATATATTGTAATGGGTAATGTAATGGGTAAAAATATAAGTACTTGACCCATTGACTAGATACATTGAATATAGTTAGGTAAAACCCAAAGTCCATGATCTATACCCATGGAGCTTGATCCATAACCCATGACCCATTTCATGACATCATGCATGAAGTCATGTTGGGTATTATCCATGGTCTATGACCCATACCCATGATCCAATGTCTAGATACATTGTATCTATTTGGGTACCCATGACCCAAAGTCCATAACCCATGACCTATGATCTATGACCCATAACCCAAATAAGGAGGAGCGTCCACGGATCCCTAGGATTACACTGTGACACATCCTTTTTACATTGTGAGCCATTTCTTCATTGTGACTCATCCTTTTTACACATACTCTCTATTAGTATTGTAAACTCTCTAACCTCAGATCCAAAGGATCTTTCTATCTAGTTTTGTGTTTGTGTGATTCTCTAGGTTCCTCTTAAAGGCGAGATCACCACCTCTTGAAGTCGAGCAAGCTCAAGTTCATGAGTTGCCAAACTTCGTCATCATCAAGACTACTAAAGTTCTCTTGTTGATAGTTCTTTCCTCCCTCCTAGAAGTGTTGTGATGAAGCCATTACTGAAAGGTGCCTATTGTCTGTGTCGAAGGCATTAGGGAAAGGTGCCGATAGGTCAAGTAGAAGGTATTAGTGAAAGGTGCCGAAGGTCCGTGTCGAAGGCATTAGTGAAGGGTGCTGAAGGGTCGTGTCAAAGGCATTAGTGAAAGGTTCCAAGGGTGTACATTTGATATGGTGCATCGATGTACAAGATAGATTAGTTTGGGTTAAAGGATCTTGATATCCTTATGATGTTGTTATAAGGAGCGTGTCTCATTTGGAATAGGTGTTGTGTAGTGTTGGGTAGTAGTTCCTCCTTTGTAATGGAACTCGGTATCTAGCCTTGTACCAGATAAAGTGTAGGTGACGTTGTGATAGGTTTGGTTCTACCGTGGAAGAACCCGGTGTCTAGCCTTGTACCTGGATAAAGAGTAGGCGGCGTTGTGAAGGATTCTCCGCCACATTAAGGATCTTGTGTTGTGTAGTGCTTACGAACTCTCAAGTAGGTGACTCGGGGGAGTGGAGTAGGGCAAGGAAGGTGTCCTTGTGGCGAACCACTATAAACACTCGTGTTACGGTTTTGTGTTTTTACTCTTTATCTTTGCATCATTTGTTTATATACTTTATCTATCATCATCCAACACACACAATCAAATAGATTGACATAAGTTGATCTAAATAGTTTAAAACGAAGTTTTAATCGGTAAAACTATTCAACCCCCCTTCTAGTTTTCCACAGTATATATATACATTTCTATATTATGTAAACACTAGTTGTTATACATATGCATTTCTGTAAGATGTAAATAATATTACTTGCTAGTGTTTATATAAAAATATCTTTGGTTTTATATAACTTATTTACTAAACATGTTTTGATATAGTTTTAATATGTTTAGTAAAAGTGTGTTAGTAAACTATTGGCTAAAACCTTTTACGTATTTTATTTGTTTCGTTATAATGTTTATACGTTTGTTATCGACAAAACATTAGAAGATCGTAAAATATAAATAAATGTTTTTATGGCTTATTTGTATTAACAGATATGAAAAGAATATGTAAGATATCTTGTGTCCAAATCGTCCACGTATATGTGAACAATTATTATTTGTGACTCATTTTTTTTTGTAAAAAGTGTGTTATCAACTAACCCCATGGTATAGTTGTTTTTAATTAAAAACGCTTTAAGTCTATCATACCAAGCCTTTGGAGCTTGTTTAAGACCATAGAGGGCTTTTTTTAATTTGTACACATGATTAGGTTTTTCAAAATTGACAAACCCGGAGGTTGAGATACATAAACTTCTTCATTTATAAAGCCATTAAGAAAATCACTTTTGACGTCCATTTGAAAGAATTTAAGATCATGAGCACAAGCATACGCAAGAAGGATTCTTATAGACTCTAATCTAGCTACAGGAGCATAGGTCTCATCAAAGTCTATGCATTCTTATTGGTTGTATCCTTGAGCAACAAGTCTAGCTTTATTTCTAGACACGACACCGCTTACATCTAATTTGTTTTTATACACCCATTTTGTTCCAATTATTTTTGTTTTTAGGTGGAGGGACAAGTGTCCAAAAATTATTAGAAATAAATTGATTTAATTCCTCTTGCATAGCCATAACCAAACTTTCATCTTTTATAGCTTCTTGAGTGTTTTTAGGTTCTATAGTTGACACGAAATAGAAGAGACTGCTTTGGTTTTGAACTTGAGACCTTAGGGTTCTTTCATTTAGTTTTCCTATGACCTTTTCTATAGGATGATCTTTAGACTCTTTAACATTGATAATTTTATTTTTAATAGTCCATCTTCCATGCTTTCTTTTCTTTTATTTCTAAGACTTGACTTTCGATTAACTTGTTGTCGACAAGAGGTAAAGAAGTTTTAGGTGGACTCTCGTCAAATTTGACATTTAAAGAGTCTTCAACTTTCATGGTTTATTTATTTAGTATTACGTATGCTTTACTATTAGAAGAATATCATAAGAAAATACCTTGATTGATTTTGGGTCGAATTTGGTTAGGTAGTCTTTTGTGTTAAGTATAAAACATTTACTACCAAAGACTCGAAAGTGATCTAACGATGGCTTTTGCCTCGTAACAACTCGTATGGAGTTTTTTTCTAAGAAAGGTCTAATTAAGACTCGATTTAGAATATAGGTTGATGTGTCGACCATGCATTGCACCAAAATTTTTGAGGAATAGATTGCTCATTAATCATGGTGTGAATCATTTCTTGTAAGGTTTGATTTTTCCGTTCAACTACCCCATTTGATTGTGGAGTACGAGGAGCCGAGAAATTGTGAGTAATGCCATTAGCATCACAAAAAGCTCCAAATTGTACTTCATTATCAAATTCCTGACCATGATCCATTCGGATCGACACAATAGGACTTCCTAGTTGTCTTTGAATTTTTCTACTTAAGATTTCGAAGTGATCAAAAGTTTCAGTTTTATTCTTTAAAAATTTAGTCCATGTATATCTAGAGTAATCGTCTACTATAACAAAGGTATAGAAGTTACCTTTTGTAACTTTGGATAGCTGACGGACCAAATAAATCCATATGTAACAGCTCTAGACATTTTGATGTAGAAACCATATTTTTAGCTTTATGACTAGCATGAACTTGTTTTCCGACATTACAAGCATCACAAAAATGATGTTCGTATTTTAGTTTAGGTAGGTTTCTTACAAGCTCTTTGGATGATAGCGATTGAAGAAGTCGCATATTGGCGTGACCCAATATTCGATGCCATAAGATTGAAGTATCATCCATAGAGGTGAGACAAAGTTTATGTTTTGGTTCATTTTCGATTTTAATAACGTAGACGCCATGTTTTCTAATACCTCTTCCTTCAAGATTTTACTACCGGTTTCGTTAAACAGAACGTTGCACTTTTTATCACATATTTGACCTATACTTAGTATATTAAATTTTAGGTTTTCTACGTGACACGCGCCATTAATGGTTACAGAATTGTGAGAGATTGTACCTTTTTCGACGATTTTTGGTTTTACTATTTCCGAACACCACATTTCCTCCATTAAAGGATTCGTATGGAGAACAACGCTTTATTACTGGTCATATGCCTTGTGCACCCGCTATCCTGATCCATTCGTCCGGATCCAAGTCAAACTTTAGGCACACCTCGTTGGAGTCCTTGGCCATAGGACAAATTTCTTCCTTCTCTTCTTCACTCATTCCCCATGATCCACTTACGAACGCCTATTGTTCATCGCGTTTAGGACATTCACCAATGAAGTGATTTGGATCCCCGCACTTAAAACATTTTCGCTCATCATTCACCTTCTATCGTATTTGATTTTTCGTAAACCTTTCTTGTCATCATAGGTTGCTTGGCATATCTTCCTTTGCTTCGAAAGAATTTCTTGAAGTCTCGTACCACCATTACATATTATTCGTCTTCACTTTCCGAGGATGAGGTTTTTTCGTCACTAAAGACTTTATTGGCTTTCAAAGCAAGAGATGTATATTTCTCTTTATTTTCCTTTGACACCTCGGAGTCTATGGCAAGTACGAGCTCATAGACTTTTAAGTTGCCTATAAGTTCATCGAGGGTGAGGATCGACAAATCTTTGGATTCTTCAATGGCCGTCACCTTCGGTCTCTACTTTGATGGAAGCACCCATAGAAATCTCTTGACATGATTACGACTCGAAAAAGACTCATCAAGTGCTTGTAGTGAAGTAATAATAATATTAAAACTAACAAATGCATTATCAATACTATCATCATCCAATACTGAAAATTTTTCATATTGTCGAACAAATCAATCAATTTTGTTATTTTTCGCTTGTTGGTTTCCTTGGTGTTTTACAACCAAAGAGTTCCAAATTATTTTAGCGGTTTTATGCATAGAGATTCTTTCAAATTCCTTTTTGGGTATGGCATTGTATAAAACCATTTTTGCCTCACTGTTTTTGGAAAGCTTTTTCTTTTGGTCTTCGGTGAGACGATCGTGAGAAATATTTTCTTCTTTACTGGTTTTATCATCTTTTACGGTTGCTTGAAAATCACCTTCAACAATCATATACCAAAGATCAATATCTTTAAATTTTACGTAAGTTTCAAATCTATTTTTCCAATAAATAAAACTATTAGTTTCAAGTAGTGGAGGTCTTTGCATGAATTGCCATTCTTTATAGTTTTCAAAATCCATTTTGATCGAAAAGTTTTTAAAATACAATTTACTTTAAATTTTTTTGAAAACCTTGCTCTTGATGCCAATTGTGAAAAACTAGAAGAGGGGGGGGGTTGAATAGTTCTACCAATTTTAATTTAGATTTCAAAAGTTTAGATTCAATCTTATGCGAAATCTTATGGATGAATAGATAGTACCAAAACAATAAATAAAGTAAGTAAAGAATGCAAGTAAAGTAAGAGGTAGAAAGTAGTAACACAAGTGATTTATAGTGGTTCGGCTACAAGGACACCTTCCTTACCCTACTCCACTCCCCGAGTACCCCACTTGAGAGTTTAAGCACTATGTCAACAAGCTCCTTCAAATCGGCGGAGAAGCCTCACAACGTCGCTTATACTTTTTCCGGTAAAGCTAAATACCGAGTTCTTCCACGAGGTAGAACCAGACCTTTACACAACTATTACACAACAAATATGTGAAATAAGGATACAAGATAAGCTACTGAAATCTTGTGGATGGACAAATCAATCAAGGACCCTTTGCTTGGATGAGTAACGTGATCTCGACTTCGTGAAGGATCTAAATGAGAATCACAACAAAAGAGAGAATAACTACAAGAATCATCAAGTGAGCTGAGGTTAGGAGAGTGAGATAATATATGAGAGAGTTGTAAGAAGAAGGGTGAGAAACAATGGAGAAATGGCTCACTATTTATAGACATTATGTCTCTGGTCGGTGGTTCGGCAGATCCTCACCCACGGATCCGGCCGTGTAAACCGAGGATTCGCCTCAGGTCAATCAAGTCTGGATTTTGGATACCAAACCGGGTTATTGGTTATGGTTTATGGACCATGGGTTATGGACTTTGGATCATGGATACCCAACAAGATACATTGTACCTAGTCATTGGGTCATGGGTCATGTACTTTGGATCATGGATCATGAATAATACCCAACATGATTTCATGCATGATGTCATGCAATGGGTCATGGGTTATGGATTAAGCTCCATGGGTATAGGTCTTGGGTCATGGTTATTACCAGACCTATTACATGTTTTATTAAAACACATTTTTATTACAACATATATGTAAATAATCAGATGTATATATTTTGCAAACCAACATGTATTCTTAGAATTATACTTATGATAACTTTATATTTGTTATCAACAAAACTTAACGAGATCACTAAATATAAATAAACGTTTTTACGGTTTATTTATATTTACAGAATGTACAATACTTCACTTCCTGAATGTTCAAGTCATTGGTGCCACATATATTGACTTACAAGAAAGGCTTGAGGTGGGGAGAAGGCTTGGTAACATGATAGAGATTACCCGAGCTATCACATTGGAGCAGAACCCGACGGGTCAGGAAATCCTTAATAAAGAAACCAAACCCATCAAATTTAATAGTACATTTATTATCATGAACAAATTGATGAAAAAAATTTTAAAATTTTGACAATGTTAGAAGTTATAAGAACATTATGTAAGTGAACATGTTTATGTGGAGTTGGCAAAATGCTATGACCCGTGTTGGTGATGGGAATGAAGTGATTGTCACCAATAGAGACAAATGGATAAATGCACGTAATAAAAACATTACTAAGACAATTAAAAGAATATTTAAGGTGAGAACTAGCACATGTATCTATATTCCATGCACCAGTTGTCGGGTCTTGAAGTGTCATAGTCTAAATTCATGAGGCAAAAACGTCTCCTATCCAGATAGTAAAGTATTATCTAACTGATTATGAGGAGTAGTTGTATTAGCTGGTGCTTGAAGAGTCTGTTGTCCATGTAGCGTGTGAAATGCCATTAGGCAAGCACGTGGATTGACAAGATGAGACACACTATTGGGCACGGTAACGGTGACCGATGGAATTACTAGACATTATAGGAGCCATGTTACCATTATAACCATATTGACATATGAGCTCTTGTTGGATTGGATAAGGGTCATCATCTAGGTCGGTGATAGGTTACTTGTCAATGGATTATGTTGTCCAATATTAGCAACATTAGGACGTAAGTTAGGCACTGACCATAGGGAATTTGTAGAATTCAGCTTATTTTGTGTATCAAGGTCATGCAAAAATTTACAAGTACTACTAAAATTACAAAAGCCCTAAAATTTAAAGCGTACAAGAGGCCCATTAGAACGTTGGTTAGTGTAGTTATCACGATTATTCTCGCGACGAGACGAAGAAGTAGCATCGGCCAAAAGAACGGTTGGAGATGAAGAAATGGCATCGGTAGTAGAAAATTGTGTTTTGGACTTTAATCTGATCTCTTCCGTAGTCACCATATTAAGATCCGGAAAAGGATCCCTATGGGCTATAATCCCAACAACATTGTCATACTTGTCATTTAACCCATTACGAGCATAGGTAACAACATCGTCATTGCTTATGGGAGAGCCAAGACTATTTAATATTATAGCACTGGATTCTATCTTCTTAAAGTATGCATCCATAGTTTGGTCACCAAGTTGGAGCATCCTTAATTCCCCTTTCAAAGCAATAGTCTTGGTACATTTGTTATCAAGAAATGTTTGAGTCAATATGATCCCAAGCATCTTTAGCAGTTTTAGGATCCACCACAACAACTCTCTCTTGGAGTGCATCAGAGAGAGTAATAAAAATCCATTATTTAACAATGGAGTACTCCTTTAACCAATCAATAGTTGGAGGAGCAGCAGCAACCCCATTCGCAGATTCAACATTTATATAATTAATAACCTCAAAACCTTCAAAAATATTTTTATAAAAATAAGACCAAGAGGAAAAGTTAAGTTTTTCAACATCAAGTTTAACAGGTACACAAGAAGTTATGTCAGAATCGATAAGGATTTAAAACGCACGTTTTAGGGGTCATTTAAGCCCCAACCCAGGCGGATCTAGGTGCATTTAGGTGGTGCCCGGGAACCACTTTGGAAATTTTTTCCAGTCACAAGCGCTATAGTGTTTTTTTTAGGAACCACCTTGGAAAAATATAAGGAACCACTTTGAAAGCTTGGTTCCAATAATATGAAAGAAGAAAATTGCAAAAATGAAAGAGAATCTCTTCGGAAATGTGAAAGAAGATGAAAATCATTGAGGAAGATGAATAAGGCTTTAGGGAAGACGAGAAAAGTGTGTGACAGAGGAATAACAAAAAAACTTTTTTCTTTTTGTTTTGTAATGATGAGTCACGTGACAAAAAACCAAACCAAAAGATGTACATTTAACTTTTCTTTTATAAAGAATTTAAATTTTCATTTTTTATTGTTTTTTGTTTTAGATTTTATTTTCTCTGTTTGAACACACTAATATGTACGATATAAGTAGAAATAATCAATTACAAATATAAAAAACACATTGATAGCTAAAAAAAATACCATTTGATGTTTCGTTTCATTAATAAAATTACGTGTAAAATGGGAGTGTCTTGACATGATCCGACCCGACACATTGATTGATTGATCAATTGATTTTTCGCTTCAAAATGGGAACCACCTTAGATTTCGGCTAGATCCGCCACTACCCTAAACTCGTATTTGTGATCAAATATTGCCTAAATTGCTCCTATTCACTTTTTAGATACTTTGGAAGCAAAAGCTGGAAATCATGCATATTTGTACGAAAAGGGATGAAAATGTGAAGAAAACAACCAAGTCATGAAAAATTCTGGAAAAGAGCTCCAAACGGCATCACAACCCAAAAGGTGACGCCGTCACTTGTTAACGAAGACATCAAGACAGCCCAGATTCTTCTAGAGACGGCTCAGTAAAAAAGTAATGAAGTAACAAGTGACGCTGTCACTTGTTAGAAGAGCTGGAAGTTTCTGCCAAATTTAGAACGTGACGGTTCATGATAAGTAAAGAGGGACGACGTCATAGATTTTGAATCGCTCCCGAGACATAAAGCGACCCCGTCACAATGTTGACTTGGAAAAGACGAAACCCTAATGACGGCGATCTGACGGCGTCACAACTATAAAGTGACGCCGTCGAAACTGTAATTCTATATATAGTTTTAGAATTTTCTGCATTAGTGTGCAACATTGGAGAGTAACTTTGGTGTACGACTTTTATTCATTTTTTACAGTATATTTAGGGTTTAACACCCTCTATCCTTAAGAGATAAGTTCCTTAATCTCTTCTATAATTATGTTTGATTCATGCTTGATTATGATTACTTGTTTCTCTATCTTTAACATGTCTAGCTAAATCAACATAAGGTTTGCTTAATGAAACCTAGTTGTTAACTATTGATTTTCGTCTCTTGTTTAAGTGGTTGTTACACGTTAGGTTAGTAAAACTTGCTTCTTCCTTTAGTGTTGTGAGCTTGAACGTCCTAAAAAACGTATTTATTTCCTAGAGTGCACTAGTAGACTTTTCTTTATATTTATTGCTTGAATTGCGATTGTTGATAACAGGAGATTTGTGGGAGATAACTTAGGTTAGTTGGCGATCCCGGTTTTCTAGAGGAGATCAATACATTCATAGAGTTAGGGCATTAGGCACCTCCCTACGACAAATGGAATACAACGCGCCAATTAAAGAAGGATGTGGCAATTCGACTAATCAATAAAGATAACTAGGGAGTAGTGAAATATAAGTAAACACTCTTTTTCCTATCATAAGAATCCCCATTTATTTTTATTTGCAATTTAGTTTAGTTTTAGTTTTAATTAGTTTAATTAGTAGTTTTAAGTAGTTGATAATCAAAACACCCAATCTAAATACCGAGATTTTACTTTTCTTTCATAAAATATAAAAAGATAAAAAGAATCATCCCTCACCTTAGACCTATTCGTCATACATCTCGACCTTCCCAACACTATTCTCCTAGAGAACGATCAATCCCCCGTGTCTTACCTATACTACACTACAACGGTTAGGTACACTGCCTAGGAGGATTGTAAAACTTCTTCAGAGGGTTACATCCACCGCATCAAGTTTTTGGCGTCGTTGTCGGGGAATTGTTTAGGTTCGTTTTCTATCTCGTCTAGGTCTACTCACTAGATTCCTATCAAGCGAGATTTTTGTTTTTCTTTTTTAGCTTTCTCGTAGTTTATGTCTTTTCTTCATGTGTTTGTTCGTATAAACTTTACACTACCGGTTCCGGTCCACGCTATGGAGGATGTGAATCCACCCAACCTTTAACCCGACCATCACTTTGGTAATAACTTTGAGCATAATGATCTAAATAAAATAATGACTATCGTAATAGCCCTTATTATTATTCTGATTCCGATGAGGATCTTTATGATGGGGAGGTAATTGACGATGGGGAAGTGATTGATGAAGTTAGGGTTCAGATGGAAATTGGTCCTTCTTAAGATTTTGACCCTAGATGTAGGATTAAGGATAGCCCTTTTAACATGCAATTCCCTTGTAAGATAGGATTTAAAAGTTTTGATGCTTATTTGAACTCAACTTTATCTTTGAACTTAAATTCACGAAACTTATACAATACAATCAAGGTAAATGAGTTTAACTATCAAGGGAATAATGTTGTTGATGCAGTTACATACTTACATGTGTTTGCTAGAAGTTTTGCTTATTTGGTTGAGTTTAAGGTCTTAGAAGATTTAGGAGAATTTATTGATGAAAAACTCACCCAAGTTGTGGAAAACTAGAAGGGGGGTTGAATAGTTTTACTGATTAAAACTTCGTTTTAAACTATTTAGATCGACTTATGTCAATCTATTTAATATGTGTGTTGGATATTGATAGATAAGCATATAAGTAAGTAATGCAAAGATAAAGATTAAAGGAACACAAAACCACGACACAAGTATTTATAGTGGTTCAGCTACAAGGACGCCTTCCTTGCCCTACTCCACTCCCCGAGTACCCCACTCGAGAGTTCGTAAGCACTACACAACACAAGCTCTTTAATGTGGCGGAGAAGCCTTCACAACGTCGCCTACTCTTTATCCGGTACAAGGCTAGACACCGAGTTCTTTCACGAGGTAGAACCAAACCTATCACAACATCGCCTACACTTTATCCGATACAAGGCTAGATACCGAGTTCCATTACAAAGGAGGAACTACTACCCAACACTACACCACAACACAACTACCCCAAAGGAGACACACTCCTTGTTACAACACTAGAAGGATATCAACATCCTTTAACCCAAACTATCAAACTTGTACAACGATGCATCATATCGAATGTACACCTTTGGCACCTTTCACCAATGCCTTCGACACGACCCTTCGACACCATTCACTAATGGCTTCAACACAACACTTCTATGGAGGGAGGAAAGAACTATCAACAAGATGCACTTCAGTGGTCTTGATGATGACAAAGCTTAGAAACTCATGACTTGAGCTTGCATGTCTTCAAGAGGTGGTGATCTCGCCTTTAAGAGGAACCTAGAGAATCACACAAACATAAAACTACATAGAATGATCCTTTGGATCAGAGGTTAGAGATGTTAGAATACTGGGAGAAAGTATATGTGAAGTGGTAGTTAACAAGAGAGAAATGGCTCACTATTTATGGACAAAAACTTGTCTACTGTCCCACGGTTCCCATGGATCCTTCCCTAGAGGGATCTGGCTACTGGGTCAGTTTAGTCCGGATTTCGGGTTGGAAACCGGGTTATGGGTTATGGGTTAGGAACCATGGGTTATGGGTAATGGATTATGGATACCCAACAAGATGCAATGTACCTAGTCATTGGGTTATGGATCTTGGGTCATGGGTCATGGACTTTGGGTCATGGATCATGGATAATACCCAACATAACTCCATGCATGATGTCATGCAATGGGTCATGAGTTATGGATCATGCTCCATGGGTATGGGTTATGGACTTTGGTTTTTACCCAACAACATTCATTGTACCTAGTCAATGGATCATGGGTTATGGGTCATGGGTCATGGACTTTGGTTTTTACCCATTACTTTATCTATTACAATATATACAAAGTATATATATACATTTCTATATTATGTAAACACTAGTTGTTATACATATGCATTTCTATAAGATGTAAACAATATTACTTGTTAGTGTTTATATAAAAATGTCTTTGGTTTTATACAACTTATTTACTAAAAATGTTTTTATATAGTTTTAATATGTTAGTAAAAGTGTGTTAGTAAAATATTGGCTCAAACCTTTTACGTATTTTATTTGTTTCGTAAAAATGATTTTACGTTTGTTATCGACAAAACATTAGAAGATCGTAAAATATAAATAAACGTTTTTAAGGTTTATTTGTATTAACAATCTCCCCCTTTTTGTTGATGACAAAACATAAGATTATTTTAAGAAGAAAGTAAAATTCATAAAATTTGAATTGGAGTGTTTACTCTCTTCTCCCTCTTTTTGTCGAAACAAAAAGAGCGTCGAAAAGAAACTAACACATTGTTTTGAGAAAAACGTGTGAAAAAATAACAAAATGAGAAAATAAGTAGTAAGATGAGAGAAATATTCTCGTCTTAGCTCCCGCTTGATGGACGCTTCCCTTTGTTGAGGGCGTCAAGTAATTGGAAAGCTTAACAAGTGTATTGCAATTATTTTTGCAATGGTTTCGTCTTTGACGAAATGCTCCCCCTTGACGAGTGCTCCCTTTTGAGGAGGACGTCAAGTAATATAGAAAACCTAAGTGAAAGTATTGCAAGCGTTTTTTCAATCGCTTTGCTTTGACAAAAAGCTCCCCCTTGTTGAGGGTGTTAAAGTCTTCATCTGTATTTTGAAAATCTACAAAACAAAGGTTAGGAAAAAAGTATATGGTGCATAGTTTCCTGCAAATGAGATTCAAATTAGTGAGAAAATATGCTTCTGTTGCACGGATCCCACGGATCCTTCCTGTAAGCGATCCGTCTAGGCAAATTTGAGGGAACCGTGTACCTGCATTCTTTTGACAGCAATGTAGATGTAACAAATGACGTAAACATCCAAATGTATTATAGCACCAAACATATTCTCATAACAATATATCATACAACATGTAATTTCATTCATTAAAACAAGAGAAATGATATACATATCTCTAAAACTAAGAGAATGATATAAGCATGTTGTACATTTTCTAACAATTCTAAGTTATGCCTAAGACTAGAAAAGAGTACCATTGTGCTTGTATTCCTGAGTTCTAAGGATGAGTAGATTTGTTGATTTGGTCAAATCGTTCAAGGAGATGATTAAACATGAAATGTAACTCATTTCGTACTTCTTAAACAAACCTTTGGGTATGTTGACAATTAGAACAATTATTGTCATGAGTAGGAGATGGAGGCATTAGAGATGGAATGTTTTGAGGTGAAATGTTGGTGAGCGGGAAGGAGGTTCCACAAAGGATGAAGGGATTTGTGGAGGTGAGTTGAGTGAAGTAGGATGAGGTTCAACTAAGAATGAAGGTGGTGATGTATGGGTTGGTGGTGGAAATAGGGAGGTATCTTTATTGTTCGGTCTTTGGGATTGGTGATTCCTTGTTCCCAAAGATGTACTATTTGATGGTGAAGGTGAGTAGAATGCTGGTGTTGGTGATGTTTCAACATCAATATTTTGGTGTGAAGGTGGTTCCCCATTTAATGACAAGGATGGTGAATGAGAAGTCCTAGGTGGTAAGTCTTCTAAAGAGTAAAGGTTTGGATGTGAAAGAGGTGTGGTGAAGGAGTGTAGTCTAGGTTCTAGAAATGATGGCTTAGGTGTTTTAGTCGAGCTAGGTGTGTTTGGTTTAGAGGGTATGGTAGTGTTTGGTGAAAGTCTTTCCAAACAACATGGTCGGATGCTAATACGGGCGGTTCTCCTAGCTTTAGTTGGTTGAGTTTGTTGAGGAGGAATTCTAGTGTTTGTGGTTTTAACGAGTAATGACTCGGTTGAAGAAATCTTATGAACAACATGAGCATTTTTCTTGTAGGAACCTTTGGTTGATGAGGTTGTGCTAGATGTTTTAGTCAAGGTTGTAAAAATCGCTAGGCGCTAGTGAGGCGGTCGGGTAGGGCCTAGCGGTTAATCAGTTAGGCGGGGATTAATTAGGGATTAATCGGATTGAAACTTTTATGGACAAAATTGTAATTTAGATATTATATTAATTATATGTATGAGATAATCATAGTGCATCAAAGTTCAAATATTCTAAGTGTTCAAATATAAACATAATACATAATTCTTCAAAGTTCAAAGTCAAACAAAGATATTACTCGATTTGTTGACCATTTTTAAGCGATCTTTGACCGATTAATCGATTTGTTGACCGATTCTTAAGCTATTTTTGTTAGGATCACACTTTTTATGTTGTTTGATGATTCGGGTGGTCTATGATGGTGATAGTATATGAATGCCATGTTTAGAGAGATGAAAAGAGTAGAGAGGGTGATTCTAGAGAGATAAACAAAAAGAGAAAATGTTAGATTGAAGAAGAAGCACCACCCTTCCCTTAGTGGGAAGGGTATTTATAGTTACAAACTACTCGCCCTCCTATCGGGCTGTGGATGAGGCATACAGTGGGTAAAGACCCGTCCTTCCTCCACGGTGTTACACTAAACTAATAACTAAGCTAACAACTAACTAATTGACTACTTAATAACATAAATACCGATATGTCTACGAGCTAACTTATACTAGATTACATTTGGGGTGACCGACTCTTCACTATGGAATTTCCAATTCCTAACAATCTCCCTCTAAGGGAGGTCACCCCATGTTTTACATTTTGAATCCTAGCATTCTATTTAATCTTCAGTCTTGAGCTCGTAGACTTTAATTCTTCAACATCTTCATCTTTGTGCTTTAGTAGTAATTCTTCAAAGTCTGATTACTTTGTACTTTAAGTGGAGGTCTTTGAACTGATCCACATCTTGATGATCTTTGAGCTTTCTTTGAGATCATTAGCCACAGTAAATCTCTAGATCACCCTTTATTGTGTTGCCATCATATGATGTTGTGACTTTTGGACCGACATGCTCACACTTTCGTGATCATGACATCTTTCCATCGTAGTAGCGGAAGCTTTATTGGTTCATGATATTTTGCAGACGTAGCAAAAGCATAGTATAAAAATATCGAGCCAGGTTATGTAGATATGCACTAGTCATGATTTCTTCAATTAAGTGTGGATGCTGTGAGCATGCGGATTTGGATTGACTTCTCAATTTCGATCGCCTACAACCGTCTAAATGTACCGCAAACAACAGATTAGCAATAAAACACACGAAGTGTCTTTGATCACTTCGTTGAATTGAGGTACACGCCCACGGTTCCCCGCTGATCAAGACAAGTACCGCCTGTGATCGTATAATTCAAGAATCTCCTTGACAGGGTTTCGCGGCTATTCTAGTCGTTCTCAAACCAAACGCCTCAAAGAAGACAACATGGAGTGAGTGAACCAATAATTGAGATTCATCGATTGATGAAAATTGATTTGAAAACAATCGCGTATTGCTTAGAAGAAAGAGTTTTGCAATACGACGAAGGTTTTACGAGAAAGATCAATTTTCAATCGTAAATACTTTTGTATTTGAAAGGAGTACACATTCGATGTGCTAGAGAAAAGAAGAGATTTGCACATCGAACGGTTTTCCAAAAGTATTTTTCAATCGTAGATACTTTTGTGTTTGAAAACATGAATACACATTCGATATGCTAGAGAAAAGAAGATTTGCACATCGAACGGTTTTTCCAAAAGTATTCGTCAATTCATTTCCTGGACCAAGGTTGATTCAAGAATGAATCGCCCCATCGTTTCTGTCCAGTTGTCACAAGCTTGATCTATTGGATAGATCTCACATGTCACCCACCAAGAGCTTGTTTGATGTTGGCTCTAGAAGGATTTCCATCTTCATCGTGAATACTTTACATATCACTCGGATGTTCTGGCAATACCACAAGGATAATGCGTAGGACTCTTAAAATATTCTTACTTTCCACATTGTGTGAAACAGCAAGTCTTCATTAATTTTGTGTCCTAATGAGATTTTGTGAATGAAATCTTGGCTCTAGACTCAGTTGTGCATTTTGGTTTCCTATGTCGGAGACTAGGAGAGGTCTCCTTCTTCAATATCAACAATCTCTAAGAGACAATGATAGATTATGTAGGTTCCCGTGAGAATGAAACAAGTCCTTTTAAGAGAACTTGAGTAGCTTGGGAAGTTTAGGTGCAAGTCGTCCATCGGGTCCATGACGCCTTGTCTTCAATACCGTGTTACCTTAGTAAACACCAATAGCATATGTATTGAACCCGGTTTCGCCTCTATGGTTGAATTGTTAGAGGGCTATTTTTTCACCCTTTTCACATTCAATTCTTTTTCATTCTTCAACCCCTTGATTGCTTACCGAGACTTCATTACTAGAACCTTGTTGGGTTTATTCCAATTCTAGCTCTTTCTCACCAAGACTCTTCCCATTTCGACTTTTCTCCTTTTTCATCATACCTAAGGACTCTACACTAACTAGTGGATTGTCCTCGGTAGATCCCTCCGGCTCAAGGGATCGTGGGAACGAATACCTAACCTAACCATCCTTATAACACCATGCATAAAGTAAATTGGTCGGTCTTTTGGTATTGTTCATTCCTTCTAAACCAATTGAAAAATCATTTGGAAAATCAATCAAGGTACTTGTGATATAATATCAAAGCATTTTGTACCTTAATTGTTTTGATCATTTAGAAATGCTCCCCCTCAACATGTGCATATGATTTTGAAATTTTTTAGCACATGGAGGCAAGAGTTCTTTGAAACAATTTCTTTAGAAAAAGCCTTTTGATTTTCTTGGTAAATTCTCCCCCTCAATATGTGCGTTGGATATTTGAAAGTCATTTTTCACATAAAGGCAAGAGGTTATTGAAGTACATTTACGATCACACAACCATAAAAAAAAACATTAGAAAATCAATCAAGGTACTTATGTTAAAACATAGAAGCTTATGTACCTTGAGAATTTATTTTCTTTTGAAATGATCCCCCTCAATATGTGCTTCGAGATTCGAAAGCATTTAGCACATATGGGAGAGCATCATGCACTTTTGAATCAAATTGATCATCATTTATCAGATTTCATTATTAAATCACAAATTCTCCCCCGATCAAAAATATCAAACCCTTTGAGATTTTGGATCCCAAGTGATTTAATAAGGTTTAGAAAACATGAGAGAAAATGTGGCCTTGATTAAATACTCTTCTGGTTTTTGGTTACATGCTCCCCCTCAACATGTGCATATGTATTTGAAATCGTTTAGCACACGAAGGAATGATTGCTTTTGAAACAATCACCCTTTAAAACCGATTTGAGATTTAAATCACGATCTCTCCCCCGATCAAAAATTTCAAACCATTTATTTGTGATCCCAATTGATTTAAATCATTTAGAAAAGTTTGGGGAAAGACGTGGCAAGATTTAATTTTTGAAAAATGACTGAACTGGACCAATTTAAGACATTAAAGATTGTTAGTGTCAGGTATGATGTTTTTAAGAGATCTTTAAGTAAAATAAATTAATTTCACAATCAAACAAGAACATAAAAAAATTTCATTTTGAAAGATCTTTGAGTTTTAAAGAAAATCATACCATGACATAATATTAAATCTTTAGATCACCACTTTATTACGTACAAACCGGACTTTTATGAAGAAATATCGTTTGAAAATATTTTATTTTAAATCACTCTCCCCCTCAATCGATGACCGTAGTCGTTGATTGAGTGACTTATGTTTTGAAAAAATGAAGTCCTGTGATTTCCAAAATTTAGTCCAATTTATTTTCAAAACAATATTTTTATCATTTTTAAAACAATATTTTCAAAATTGTTAATAAATGATATCATTCACAACTTGTCCTGCACAAAGATACGTTAGGTGGTTGAGCTTCTGTTGTTGTTGTAGGGCTGGAACAAAACCATCTGCTGATGCAGTGAGACCTCTTAAGTTGCATCTATCGTGCCAACTATCCATGGAGAGATCCAATTAAGCTCTGTTTCTTCATTTGTCGACCCAAGAAATAGTTACCCTTTCCTTTCGGCATCCAATCATTTGTGGGATCCGGATCGGGAACATTCTTATGAACCATGATATCTGCATACGTTAGTTGACACACAAACAGATATATGGTGGTCGACGTCACCCAAACAGCTATCGACTAATAAAAGTCAATTCAACATATCAATCAGATCATATAAAGCATGGGATTTATGTGTTCATCAAACTCTAATAATCTAATCCTAACAATCATATCCTAAATTCCTAGTCCTTCGACATAGGCAAATATCATTTTTAGTTAAGCACGTAGGATAATTAGATAAGCCCGATAGATGATATAGATTTGAAAACATTCTCCCCCTCAATCAAAGACTCTTTCTGTGAAAAGTTTTAAATAAGCTGAAGTCATTGATTGGGTTTTGCAAATTTATGAAAACATGATTCTGATTGATTTCCAAGCAACTCATTTACCACCATATTGTTAAAACAAATATTTTTCTGAAGAATTTTAGAAGGAAAAATATTTGAGTAGGAACAACAGTCCTTCGACATACTTTCCTTAATTAGTTTTAGGATAAGTGCACGAAATTTTTGAAAATTGGTTTAGCGCATCACTTTCCTTTCTTGAAGATCGGGTTGCTATCTGAAATAATAGGAAACCATGGTTTAAGCACGGGTTACAGTATGAAGTAACTGCAAGCCATAGTTTTGGACATGTTTAGAAAAAAAATATTTACACCTCCTGCTCGAACTTCATCTATGGTCCCGTGCCTTTATTGAATGACATTTCTAAGACCGTAGATGTTATCGATACCAGAAGACATGTCTTGTGAAAAATAATATTTTTGGTATTTTCAAATTTTCTGATTTTTATGGGTTTTTGTTGGTTTTATATTTTTCTGTTTTCTTTTTGTTGGTTTTATATTTTTGTATTTTTCTTTTAGATAAATATTTACAAAGATAGTTAAGATGATATAGTTTAAGAAGGATGATGATACGAGTACCGAGATAAGGATATCGAGTAGCCTCGTGGTAGAAGATAGAAGTCATCATCTCTTAAACATTCACCACCAAAGCTTCCAAGGCTCTTGAATCGAAGAGAGAAATTGAGCCATTTGAAAGTGAGACTTTGGTAGCTTCCCCCCAAACCGTAAATATTCTTATTGAGTAGATTCTAAGCTTTCTTTCAAGCTTGCCAGATGCACAAAGAAGCACACCATATCATCGATCTTGCTGCTCCATATAAGAATGATCATCGTAAGTCTCCGTCGGGTTATATCATCAAGTAGAACAACAAAGAATCATCCCACACTTGAATAATCTTCTCAAATTCCTTTTCCATCAAGTCCAAGCGATCCATACCAAAAAGTTGTCAAGAGACCACTTCCCCAAGTAGATGAATTGATGCAATTAGTCTCTTAGACTAGAGCTCACGAACCCGAATACACATATACCAAGACGAGAAACTTATACCATCAAGTAGCAGATTAAGTCCGATAGCCAAAGAATAACCCCGATGTATACTTTTCTCTCCCCGATGATAGTGTATGAAGCTCAAGAACTCAAGTACCCAAATGCCCAAAGAAAGAATAACCGATAACACCGAGTAGCATGTTGAATCATCGATTATCTCTCGGATGTAAACTCCGGAATAAGTGATTATATCTCGAATCACCGATTAAGCCCTCAAGTGAAACAAATTGAGTGCCCCAATGTACACAATTCTTTTTCACGATGATTGCGATAACATCGAAATCATCACACACTTATGTACCTTTTTATCTTGAAACTAACTCTTCCATCTCTTCCCCACATAGTTGGAATAAGAACACTAAACGCCATGAGTCAAACCTTGAGTTTCTACAGTAATGACATTTGTCTTCCCGGATTTCTTCAATCACTTAGAAGTATTAAGCTCATCAAGTTAACTCGCGTTTAGATGCGTGTCTCCTTCCCCCTTGCTGGTTTTGATACTTCAGAATCAGCAACTCATTGTAAGCCCATATACTTGACATCTTTTGAGAAGAACATCTTCTTCTTACCAAATGCATTCATGTTAACTTATATATAGCAAATCCCCTTAACTCAAATCCCTCCCAATCAAACAAGAACATAAAGATGTTCATCAAGGAAATTAGCCCCGCAACTGGAAGCACTTTGTCATTAAACTCATCAGCCCGTATGAAGATGTTAACCAACGGCTCTAAGAAGAAACTCCATGTGAAGATGACCCGATAAGAAGAAGCTCAGTTCTTACATGAGTTTGGAGCCTTTTGACCATTTATTCTCATATATCAATCAACATGCAGAATTATCACACTTCTTCTCCCCCTCAAGAATTGCATACGGAGATGCCAATCTTGATTAAACAAGTGAATATCTTTAAAATGTAATCTCTTCACACTTCTCCCCCTCAAAGGTTGCAAATGATGTTGCCATCGTCATTTTAATTGAGCAAGTGGAATAAGACTAGTAATGATAGTCCGGTTCACTTGATAACTGAAAGCGCATGGAAAAAGTATGAAGCATGTTGATGAGAATCGTCATAATAAGAAGATTTATTTTCTTTAGAAGATAATGCGCACTGAAGCATACACATTTTCTTAAAGAACGAGGCTTGAACTGTTGTGTTCAAACGTCATAAGAAGATTTCTCTTCTTTCGAAGATAAAGCGCACTGAAACGTACACTTTTCTTTTCTTTAGAGAACGAGGCTTGAACTGTTGTGTTCAAACGTCATAATCTCTCTTTTCTACCTCTCTTGGCAAACTTGTAATCAATCCCATTATCATTCAAGAGGCTCTTTGTCGTGACGGTGATGGAGAAAACCCAATATGATGAATTTGACCTCAAGTCAAATAACCCGAACTCGTGACTTAAACTTGCACATATGTAACAAAGAGCGGTTCCGAGAGTTCATCCTCCATTGAATCTCTAAGTACTCTATACTCTTCATCCAACCAACCATCAAGTATAAGAAGTACATCACCTCTTGAAAATCCACAATTAAATGTGACACTAAGCACTACAACGTAACTCCTTAAAATGATAGTTATTTTGTGGTGGTAAGAGCCCAATTCCCCTAAGTGGTAAGAGAAAAGGAAAAGTCACCCAACAATAACTAGATTTCCAAGTCTTCGTTTTCTATAATAAGCTCGAACAAGGATCTTGACGAATCTTCATCCAACCATCCCCGATACCTTCAGATACTAAGTACACTCGCCCGTGATATTTCACTTCAACCTCAAATAAATAATACTGAATTAACGTCGTTGTCACATTTTTTGGTTAAAAGCACAAATCTAGCCTCCTTTGACGTTTTAAGTGAACTATGATAATGATTTCAACCCGACCATGGTTAAATGAGCATAACCCCATAAAACTTTGAAATAACCAATCTGCCATGAAGATAATCCAAACACACATCCAATTTATGAAGTACACCCTTTATCCTTTCTTCGAAGTAGAAATCGTAGCACCAACATCAGATAAGATCCAGAAATACACTTTCCCTTTCTCCAGGATGAATCTATGATCACGGGATTTTACAATTCTATGGTTTAAACCGAGAAATAGTTTCTTTCGCGTGATTTTACAAAGCCAAGAATAAACCGAGAGATAGATCCGGAAATGCACTTTACATTTACCAGGATGTTTCCATTGTCACGGGATTTTACACGTCTACGATTTCAACCGAGAAATAGTTTCTTTCGCGGGATTTTAAAAAATCAAGACTAAACCGTAAACAATGTCAGTTTGAATGTGTTATGACAACTTTGGTTTCGGTGAATATCTGTTTTAGGGGAACATGCAGCGGTTCATCAGCGGTTCATTCTCCATCATCAAAAATATCATCAACAATTCTTTTCCCATATGTAGACAACTTCACAAACCATACTAAGTCAATTAGTATAAACTACTTCCCCCTGGAGGTTGTCCGTAGACCAAAGTACACGTTTCTCCCCCATGATGGTTTCGTACTTTCGGAAGCATCATAACGTGAACGACCATCTGCACGAAAAGTTCTTGTCATAAGCAAACATCTTGAAAAATTCACGACTGATGCTGAATATTTTGAAAGATTTTGCTTAGACTGTGAAGTATCTTTGACATTCTGTAGCATCGAATATCTCATGGGAATAGCTGATCACATCTCATCCATTAAATACTTTGGTAAGCACATCTTCCACATATTTAGTCGGCTATTGCAGTGACTACTAGAAGAAGTAAATCCAATATACCAAGCTTGAACATGAAGTAGAATTCCCCAGATTTTGTTACTTAAGCTTGTACTAATCCTTATGAAAAAGAAACGGTGTACCCAATGTACAGAACCTCTTGACGTATCCTCAACTGCGTGAGACACTAAAGTGATAGCCACGTTGTGGGTTAAGCGAGAAAGAACGTAACTAAATAGCCAAGTCTTTATCACACTCTATAAATGCCCAAACAAGTCATCTTCGCGAAATGGTAGAAAGAAAGAAGACGAAATAAGTAAACGCGCCCGGAAAATCTCACTTCAAATCCAAATAAGAAATACCGAACAAACAACCCCGTAGACAGTCTTGTTCAAATAACAATTTAAGCCATGTGTTGGATCGATATACTCTGACCAAACTAACTATGTAGCTTGTAAGGGCTTAGCAACCTCGGATAAATCCTAAGTTACTAAAAATGAAACACTGATATTACTCTACTAAGTATACGGAAATTACTTCAATAAAGCTAAGAAGAATAACTTTAAACTTCAACGATTTTATTAATACTTTGAACCTGCTTGATACACAGATTCACTAACAACCCTAATAACTCTAATATCGAACTTGATAAACTCTAATATTTTCTAATGTTGCGTATGCATTCGTTCCTCTAATGCCAATCTAGGGGGTCCTTTTATAGGCATAAGGAATACCCTAGTCGATTTACAATTACAATCCTTGTACGACAAGTAATACTAAACTAAACTAAGAATATTCTATAATTACAAAGCTTTCCATAAACGATATAGCAGTTCTTTAGCTTTGCAGTACTTTGACTTTCATTAAGCAGTACTTTGACTTTCTTTAGCACTTTGACTTTCTTCAGTACTTTGTCTTTTTATATCCCAACAATCCTCCCCTAACTTGAATTCTACTTGCTTGATTTCAAGTTCCTTGTATCTGTATCTTTAACATCTTTTTCTTCAAGGAAAGATTGTGTCTTTATCTTCATATTTATTTTTTACCCTCTGTGCTTGTATTATCATCATCAAAGTAGTGTTTATAAGCAATCCTTTTCAGAAACTATCAACAATCTTCATCTTTTCAGCTACTCAGCAACATATGGAAAATTGTACATCAGATCATAAAGTTTCATACTATTCTCATCACTTCCAGGTGTGTAAACTCCTATGAGAGGTGAATCATTAAAAATTTAATGGATTTTGATGTCTCTTTACCAAAGCCATTAACTCTGGAGTAGCCAATGTTTAGGTGTGTAAAACCATGGTACATTGATAACCATACGATTTTTAGCAAATCATCACTATCAACGGATTTGTTAAGTCTTTACCAAAAGCCGCACTTTTGGACTAGTTAGTTCTTGCAACCATGGTGAACTAATTACCATATAAATGGTTTTTCCACGACCTTTACCACAAGACATTTTTCTTGTGGGCTAGCCAACTCAGACTATTGCGATATGGTGAGTTGATTACCATACAACTTATTGGCAAGTTGTCAACCATCAACGGATTTGAGATATCTTTACCGAGCCATTTGCTCATGGATTAGCCAATCCTTTTGTTAGACATGGTGGATCGATAACCTTTTTGTAACCATCTCAAAACCATTTGTTGTCGTTAACTTTTGTTTCAAAATATTTTGCTCTTAACAAAAGTTTGCTTATTTTCTATTAAAAAATCTTTTATCGGTTTTGAGTCGCAAGCGAGACTTTGGATAAAGTACGGTTTGTCCAGCAGTACTTTGAATAAAGTACTGAATTTTCAAAAATTTATACAATTATGAATCATACCAAGATTTATGCATCGTCATCACCATAGTTGTCCATTTGATAAATAATTCGATGACCATAAGGGTCGTTTCATTCTCTCTTCAACTTCCATACCATGATCTAGCATTCTTCTCATAAGATCTCTTGTCAGTGGATATCTTCTTTTCGCTAGCATGTGAGTCATGGTCCCATCTTCTAACTCTAAAACATGCACTCGATTCTTCAAAGAATCTCCACTAGTAATCTCCCAAACTTCTTGATTTTGCCGATTTCATCGATTGCTTGTCTCTTCTCTCTCCAGATAGTTATCGATCTCCCAAGAAGACTAAGCCAACTCCAGTTGAAGGAATATGCTCAAAATACTCTTGCACTAGTTGATATAGGTGAAACAGATCGTCTCTATCTATCATGTGCGATTTCCCATAGCAAATTAAATACTCTAAAGCTTTCATCTCTCTATGGAACATCGATAGTCTCCATCCTTTGATTCTACAACTTCAAATGTAGACATCTTAGACTTCTTTATCGCAACATCTTTGGACTTAGGATGCTCAAAATATACAACTCTAAGATAATTCCTCACCATCAATCGATATGTTCTCAATTCTATCTTCTTTGATGGTCGTTCATCTTCCGTTGTTCTTTTTCTCTTTAAACTCCTTTTCTCGGCATCCTCATTCTGTTTTTCATCATCAAAAGGAATAATCCCAACAACTTCCTTTTGATATGCTTCTCTAGCAGCATCATATAAGTCTTTCATCTCTAAATTTCAACCTTTGTAATCCAGTATAACCTCTACCCTTCAGATAGGCCATCATAGCATTCCTTTCCTTAGCAATACTAGGTGGTCTTTGTGGTATAACAGCTGGCTTTTCTGGTATAGCAACTTCAGCATCCAATTGAGCTTGTAGCTTCCTAGCAGCTTTTTCATTCTTAGCCACTTCAATAGCTCTTAATTCTGCCAAAGTAAGCTTCTTCTTCTTCTTTGTTTCTACTAGTTTACCTTTTCCTTTATCCTTTGGATCTAAAGCAGGTTGAGAAGCTTGCAAGACTTGAGGTTGTTCTTCAACTCCAGGGATACTAACACCTCTTGGTCTTGACATATTCAGCATAATTCGTGCAATTGTCTCATCATCGCTAGCAGTGTGCTCCTTTTGCTGAATAGGACTAGAAGGACCAGCTTCTTCTTCATGTAAAACTGTTGAAGGACCAGCTTCTTCTTCAAAATTTAGGGTCTTTGGTGTAATTAGCTCTTGTCTATATGTTCCTTGAAGAAGAGAAAGACCTTGATCATCGAGACCTTGATTTCCAAGATTTGAATATTAACTTGAGCTTCAAGACTTGAGGTTCAAGATTTGAAGTTCAACCTCTGGTTCTTCGTAATGTTCAAAGCATCTTCATACAAATTTTCTTGTTCCAATATCCTCCCCAATTGGAATGAAGACTGCTTATGAACCTTCTTGCCCTTTGAAGTCTTCTTAAATTTCTTTCCTTTCTTCTTCTGTGACTTCACCCACAACCTATGATGTTGAACTAAAGGCCAGACAAAGTTCTTCAATCTTCTAAATTTGTTGTTCAATTTCACCAGTTGTGCAGCTTGAGCTTCATAATCTTTCTTTAATCTTAAAAGCTCCCTTGTCAAAGCATAGTTATCCAGAACTTGACCCTCAAAAGCCATATCTCCCTCATCTCCTCCAGATGTTTGAGACCCATCTGTGGAAGTATAATCATTGGGAGAGGATGGTGGGTTTACCTCTGGTTCTGAATCCCCATGAGCAATATCTTGTTGAGATGCAGTACCTTGTGGTGAAGCAGTACATTGAGAAGTAGTACGTTGAGAAGTAGTACCTTCCCTAGAAACAGAAGGCTCATGATCTTCACTTTCAGCAGCTTCATCTCTAACTACTTGTACTATCGCCATCATGTGAGCTGTTAATGGTGTAGCCCTCCCAGAGAATTTGTCACTCTTTCTAGCCATGAAGGTGAACACCTTTGGTGGAAGTACTACAACTGGTAGCAAGCTGGAAGTTTTTGGTACATCCTTAAGCTGTTTGTTCAAGAAGACTTGAACAAATCTCGGGTACATGAGGAAGGGTGAACCATTGGAGATATGAGATAGCATACCATCAAGAATCACTCTGTAAAATTTAAATATGTGATTGGTAGCTAATCCCACTAAAGCAGATGCGATATTGGATCCAAATTGTTCCCATGAAGTACTCTTGGGACTTAAGCAATGCAGCAATACATGAACAAGGTACTTCCAGGGTGGACTGAATAAGGGTTTCTTAAAAGTTGTTTCAGTGAGAGACCCTTCATAACCAATATCCCTTAATGTATCCCAAAGAACTTGTTTGTCAAAACGAATGGCCCCTTCTGCATCATCGAACAATAAATCTTCCCTAATCGAAGCTTCACTAACTCTAACAATTTTCCCAACAACCTTAGCCTGAATGTAGGATTCATCATCTTCCATATGAGATCTAGCAGTTTCCCAAAATTGTTGAATCCAGGGTTCAATAACATCAGGTTCGACCAAAAGAGCATAATTGATTGATGATCCAGTGAGGAAATCAATTATGTCATGAAAAGCGACGTTGGATGGTGTTTTGTCCAAGTTAGCCACCATGTTATGCTTACTAACTGTGTTACGATTCGCCATTGAATGTTGTTATAAGAGAAAATGGTGCGATGAATAGTGAATGTGAATAAGAGAAAAATAAGGAAAAGATTGATAAGTATAAAGATGAGAGGGAAAATCGGAGGGTAGTTATTTATAGGTAAGGTTTAAAAAATCACAGCCCAATTAATATAGTTACCGTTGTTTGAATTTTACCCCATCTTTTGACCGTTGGAATAGTACGTTGACAAGACTAGCAGTGCTTTCCACGTAAGTAGTACTTTTCAAAGCAGTACGTTCACAGCAGTACTTTCAGATAAACAATAAGCAGTACTTTTCCATCCTATTTTTCACAATTTCAAAAACATCAAAAAAACATTGTATTGCCTCCCCTTAAACAATGCATAGGACTATCTAACTAACTAATAAGTCCTCCCCTTAATTGTATCTTAATAGTTAATCATACCAATACTCACCACCAAACGATTGAATCTTGAAACATCAAATCCCTTTGTGAGTAGATCAGCTACATTATCATCTGTGTGGACCTTGACAACATTAATGAGCCTATGCTCATAAAAATCTCGAATAAAGTGATGCCTGATCTGAATGTGCTTGGTCTTGGAATGATAAACAAGATTCTTCACAATGCAGATTGTACTCTCATTATCAATGTTGATAGGAGTATTCTTAAAATTGAATCCATAATCCAAAAGTTGATTCGCATCCACAATACTTGCCACAACAGCTTGCAAAGAACAACATATTCTCGCTTCGGTGGATGATGTTGCCGCAATGGTTTGTTTCTTACATTGCCATGAAACTAATCTTCTTCCAAGATATTGGCATCCTCCAGGTTGTTGATCTTCTATCATAATTATCACCTGCATAATCACTATCTGAAAAAGCTTCCAAGTGTAAAGGTAAATCCTTTGGATACCACAACCCTAACTTAGGTTGTTGTTTCAAATAACTAAAAATCCTCTTGATCGCATTCATATGAGAGACCTTAGGTGAGACTTGATATCTTGCACACAAACATACAACAAACATGATATCGTGTCTAGATGCGCTATACATAAGACGACCAATCATTGATCCGTAAAGCTTGACATCTATAGCTTGTCCATCTTCATCCTTTCCCAATGAGTTGATAGCTTTAATGGGTGTGGTGACAGCTTCATAGCATCGAAGTTAAACTTCTTAAGAATGTAAGTGACATACTTGTCTTGACTAATGAAAATTCCACCTTTGATTGTTTAACTTGAAGCCCCAAAAGAAAGTTAATTCACCCATGGAACTCATTTGAAATTTTGTTGCATGAGCTTCTCAAATTCTTTCACCATAGACTATTTTGTAGCTCCAAAAATAATATCATCTACATAGACTTGAACAAGCATGATATCCTTCTTGTCTCTTGATAAACAAAGTCTTATCAATTGCTCCTCTCCCGTAACCATGTTGCAATAAGAAAGTGGAGAGTCTTTCATACCAAGCTCTAGGTGCTTGATGAAGGCCATCTGAGCCTTAAAAACTTTGTAGACTTTGTTTGTTTGACATAGACCTCCTCTGTAATCTTGACATAAAGAAAGACACTCTTGACATCCATTTGATAAACAAGAAAGCCCATATAAGATGCAAAAGCAAGGAATATTCTAATGGCTTCAATCCTTGCTACAGGAGCGAATACTTCATCATAGTCCAATCCTTCTTCTTGTCTATATCCTTGTGTAACTAATCTTGCTTTGTTCTTGATGACATTCCCTCTTTCATCTCTCTTAACTCTGAAAACCGATCTTGTACCAATGACTTTCTTTCCATCTGGTAGATCACATAGTACCCAAACTTCTTGAAGTTTGAATTGAAGAAGTTCTTCTTGCATGACTTCAACCCAACTCTCTTTAGTTAATGCTTGAGCTACATTCTTGGGTTCTTCTTGAGAGATAAAACAAGTGAATAAACACGTTTGTTGATCCTTATGATTCATCCTATTTTGTTTATACACAAAGCTAAGTAAAGCATTATGTGGTTTAGAGAAACCTTTAGCTTTGGTTCTTGTGAGCACCCCTGATGTAGAAGGTCCAATGATTTGACTAGTAGGATGATCTTTGTGAATTCTTAATGTAGGAGTCTGTGGAACTTCAAGATCATCATCCAAATTTTTGAAATCAGCTCCTTCATTGGAATTTGAGAAAATACCTTCGTCATCTAATTCATCATCATTGTCTTCTAACCCAGGCATGTTAGGATCATACAAATCATCAAGCATCATTAATTGGTGCAGCAGACTTTGATCCAAAGTATCGTGATCCAAAGTCTTGAGGGTAATCTGAGACTTACCCTTTTGCTTTGCTTCTTCAAAAGCTCTTCTTTGTTCATCCTCATAAGATTGTGCTATTGTTTCTTGAAAAAGCATCCTATTAAGTTCATCTTGAATAGCTTGATCCTCAACAGACAAAGTAGATTTTGGTTCATCAGTACTTTTCTCCTTCTCAACAGTTATAGGTTCTTCATCAGGTCTAATATTGACTCCATGAACAATGTACTGTAAATCTTCTTCTTTGTGAACAACTTGATTCTCATCTCTAACAGGAACATAGTTCATAGAAGGAGTCAAAACATCAAGATCAAACATCCAATCAGGGCCTTTACCTTTTTGATTTTCTTGATCTTCTAAAAATTCAACATGAATACAATCTTGAACCTTTTGGTGACCTTGTTGTACACTCTAAATCCTTTACTATTTGTACAATAACCTAATAAGTATCCTTCATTTGACTTGCCATCAAATTTTCCCAAAGCATCAATAGTATTGAGAATAGTCGAGGACATCCAAAAGGTTTCATAAAACGATGTTAGGTTTGTTTCCATAAGCAACTCATAAGGTGTCTTCATCCGAGGTTTAGTGATCGATACTCTATTCAACACATAACAAGCAAGACTTTACTTCAACCCAAAATTGAATAGGTAATAGGAATCTGCAAGCATTGTTCTGGCCGCTTCTATCAAGTTTCGTTCTTCCTCTATGCAACACCATTCTCACTGTGGAGTTCTAGCAATGCTAAACTCCCTCTTGATTCCTTTCTTGGCACAAAATTCATCCATAAACTTGTTCTTGAATTCAGTCCCTATATCACATCTATTACTTCTTATTTTGAGTCTCAATTGGTTTTCAAGGGCTATTATAAGATCATGAATAGCATCAAAGGTTTCATCTTTAAATCCCAAGAAAAGACCCAACTAAATCTCGCAATCATCTGTTACAACTAAGCAATACTTCTTCTTGTTTAAGCTTGCAACAGAAACAGGTCTAAACAGATCCATGTGCAGCAACTCTAAAGGTTCTCTAATAGTTCTTTCTTCAATCTTCTTGCATGATGCTTTGTGTTGTTTACCCTTTTTGCATGCCAAACATGAATGTACATTCTTGTATGTTTTGGAAGGTAAACCTCTAACTAAATTTCCTTTAACCAACTTGTTGATATTCTTGAAATTCACATGGCCTAATCTTATATGCCACAGATGTGCTTCTTCAAGTGTTGCCTTGGCTACTAAACATGTTGCTCTTCGTAAAAGTTAAGACTCTTCATATCCATACTATACACATCATTGGTTCTTGGTACTCTCGGTGTTACCAAGTTATCATCAACAAGCTTGAACTCTGGGAAAGAATAACACATTCAGATCGTTGAATAACACAGGTGCTTCTTGTCACAGATCCGAGAGATCGACAAAGATTGAACTTGAGCTCCTTCACATAATGAACATTCTCAAAATCTATGCTTCCTTTGCCAGAATTCTACCTCCAATAGGATCATTCCCAAATGCAACTCTTCCTCCAAAATAAGATCTAAAATCGTGATGAATCTCTTTGTCTCTTGTTATGCTTCCGAGCAACCACTATCAACAATTAAATGATCTTTAAGCTCCTCTTCCGGGTTGCCCCGCACAAAGATAAAAGAGTTAGTTAATTTTAGGAACCCAAGACATTCTCGACTTGTGTTCCCTTGTGGAGTGACATATATAAATTCTTTAAGTATGTAATCTCCACTGTTTTTAAGCACATGATCAATTATCTTTGGTTGTTCCAAAACTTGTGTTGGTTTTTCAACAAAAATCTCTTTTTCATCAAAATTCTCTTTATTATTTTCAACAAAATTCTCTGTTTCACTCTTACTTACTGAAAGTACTGTTTGTTCCCCATCAGTACTTTCTTTCTTAACCCAGCTGGTTTTAACTTTTTGTGTAGAGTTCTTTGATCTAGATACTCTTTTTGAGGTGTAACGCCTTCTAGATTGATAGTAATTAAATCTCCTAGGGCTTCCATTCCAAAAAGTGCTAGTAGTACCTTGATTGGGTGAAACCTAGCAGTACTTTGAGAAGGTACTGCTTGAGAAACTTTTGGCTTACCAGTACCTTGAAAAGTGCTTGAGGGTACTGGTAGTTTTGAAAAAAGGTCTTCTCTGGTGAGGGTACCAATAGTCTTTTTGAAAAGTTGTTGTGGTTAACCCTATGTGAGTGATTCCAAACTGGTTTATTCTCCCTTGGCTTATAGTTGGTAGATTTGGTCTTTGGGAATTTGCTTAGATATTCTGAGTGAAAGTCACAGTCCTTAATCAAATGATCAGGACTATGACAAACAAAACACAATTTTTGACCCATACTCCCAAAATTTCTTCCTTTAGTTCTATGACCAAACCTAACCTGACTTTTTGGTGAATGATGAAAACTATTTTGACCAAGATTATCCCAAAAAAATTTAGCAAGATTTTGAAAAGTTTTTCTTGAAGGTATCTGCTGAATGTTTAGCAAGACTTTAGTTGAAGGTACCGCTTGACTCTTAACATTATCATCCTCAGGTTTTTCAACTGTTTCTTTTGGGGTTTCGAACTAGATGAACCTGAATTAGATTGACCAAAGAAGCTTTTCCTAAACTCTAAATTGTCTACTCTAAAACTAGAAACATCTCGTCCTAAGTGGTTGAAAACTACCGATGGGATGAGGGACCGCATGATAACCCTTGTCTTTCTTAAATTCGTGGAGGTGTTTGACTAATTGATTCCTCATTACTAGATGTGTTCTCTTCGAGCTAATGAGTTCATCATCACTAGTTGTTATCTCCTCCGAATCAAGTTGTTCCTTATCACTAGGTGGGTTCTCTTCTATGCTACTAAAATCCATACCAAAACCTAGGCCAGTTTTAATGTGTGCTCTTTTCTGTTTTTCAACAAAACTAACATGTGAAAGGCCAGATTCTCCCCAAGCAGCAAATTTTTCTAACAATTCATCCCTTTCTTTAGTCATCTTTTCAAGTTCAGAAACCTTACATCCTAACTTCCATTCACTTAATTTTAATTGATAATCCTGTTGCTCATATTTTTCTGCCCAAGCCATTTCATTATTTTCATGAGTTATAATTTTGGCTTCCATTGACTCTAAAGTTATTTGATAACCAGCTACCTCAGACCTAGCCCTTCTACAATTATCTCTTTCAGTTACATAATCTTTAAGCACTTTTTGATAAAAATCATTACACTTAGAGCATACCTCAGAGATAGTGGGTGAACTTGGTGAAGTAGCTACCATAGCGACCGTAATGTGTTCTTCATCACTTTCCATGCTCCAATCAAAGCTTCCAAGGCCATCTCTTGATCCCAAAGCAAAAACTCGGTTCCTCATCAAAAGTTGTGCTCGAATCAAACTCTTCCACTGCGACCATAGAGTAGGTTACTAGTTCATCATCAAATTGAGCACTCAAGTCAACCTCTGATAGATTTTCTTGAGCAACCAAAGCTTTTGTTTCAGTAATAGGAATTTCCTTTAGTTCAAGCTTGGGTTTCTCAATCATTCTATTTGCTTGATATTCAGCAAACTTGCATTCTCTTGCAAAGTGTCCAGTTCTTTGACAATTAAAGCATTCAATCTTGGACTTGTCAAACGTTATACCTGTTTGGGTTTGAAGTCAATGCCTCTTCCTGCTTTCTTCATGAACTTCTTGATCCTAGCAAATGATCATAGCAACTTGCCACCTTATATCAATTTCTTCAAGAGCATCCTCTTCAATTTGTGACAAATCTTCTTCATAAGTAATGTAAAGTGGCTTGTCGAGCGAAGAATGAACATAAAACTTCATCGAGTGGATGGTGTTTGGTGGTGATGAGGTGGGGTAGTCATGGTTGTGTAGATATGTTGTTTATCACCAACAAGATACTTTGAGCGGGATAAGCAAGACTTTTAGTGGAAGCACCGCTTGTATTTTCGTAAGACACAAAAGCAATGTTGTGAGATTTTGAACTTGTTTGGCCATTCATCTCATGCTCATACACCATTAAGTGGTTGTAAAGATCATCAAAGTCCATAGTGTCCAAACCCGTTGTCCTCTCGATCATAGTAGCAATCACATGCCATACGGATGGCAAACTTAAGAACTTCAGTTTGCATCTTCAACAGATACTTCGCTTTGTATAACTCTAGCATACTAAGGAGATTTTGAATCATTATAGGCAAGATCAAGACCTTCTTTCACCAACAAGTGAATGTTTCAAACTGTTGTTTCAACAGATTTCTATGCATCTTCTTGGAAGCATCATTACCTCCAAATCTTGTCTTGAGAGCAACCCATAGTTGTTTTGCATCCTTAGCATCATGGAACTTGAGTAGGTGACCATCGTGAATAGCGAGACAATAGTATGTTGAGAGCCTTTTCTTGATTTCTTCGTAGTCACCGGCAAGATAGGCTTAGGTGGTTTAGGTTGTCCAGAACTTCTCTGTGTTCTTCAATAACTTCATTACCATTGACAATTACATTCCACGGTGCATGGTGCGTAATAGCAATGTATCGCCTCATCTTCATGCTCCGAGATCATATTCTCCTTCTTGATGATAGGAATTCGAGTGAGGTGATGGATGGGGTGGTGCACTTCAATCGACATCTTTAGGGTTTGTAGTTAAATCGGTTTTAGGGTTTCTTCTTAATCGAGTTTCACACAAGCTCGATACCACTTGTTGGATCGATATACTCGACCAAACTAACTATGTAGCTTGTAAGGGCTTAGCAACCTCGGATAAATCCTAAGTTACTAACAATGAAACATCGATATTACTCTACTAAGTATCGGAAATTACTTCAATAAAGCTAAGAAGAATAACTTTAAACTTCAACGATTTTATTAATACTTTGAACCTACTTGATACACAAATTCACTAACAACCCTAATAACTCTAATATCGAACTTGGTAAACTCTAATATTTTCTAATGTTGCGTATGCATTCGCTCCTCTAATGCCAATCTAGGGTCCTTTTATGGACATAAGGAATACCCTAGTCGGTTTACAATTATGATGAGTGTGTAAATACTCATCATTTTGTACAAAATAAAGCTGCAAAATCATCTCGAAACACTCGTAAACACATCAAAATGATCAAAATATCACAAATCGGTGTTTTATGTGTTTTAAATACAAAAATATCAAAATCGATGAAAACATATCAAATTTGCAAAATTGCGCTTTAGTCCCACAAGTTTCAAAATTGTCAAAATAGTCCCCGAGCCAAAATTTCAAAATAAAAGTCACCAAAGGTCTTTTAAAATCATAAATTGTCATATTTAGTCCTTTGGTGAGAAATCTAAAATTTTGAGAAAATTACAATTTAGTCCTTGAAAATCCAAATGTTCAAAATTAGTCATTGGGAATTTCATAAATGTCAAAAATTAACCCTTGGATTATTTAAAGTTGGCAATACCAACCCTTGGCTACATTTTCATAAGTTACATGTTTGGTCCCTTGAATTTCAAGTTTTACATATTTGGTCCTTGGAGTTAATATTTCTACAAACCATCCGGACCCTATTTTATTAACCCAAGCCCAATCCATACACCCCTGGCCCAAATACTATACCCGGTCCAAAACCACAACCCGACCAACCCATTTACCAACAATTTAAATAATATACCCCGCCCCCTTCCCTGTCCCCCCGACACACCTGTCTGCTCCCACCACCAGCCACCAACCAGCCTACCAACCCACCCTACACCACCAATTGTCTCCCCCCTCCTCACCAACCTTACAACCACATTAAATGCTACCTCTTTCTTGTCCCAGATATCCAAAACTGAATTTGGCGCCAAAATCACATAAACGGCTAAGATGAGTTCTAGCCAATCAAGGGTCAAGATTGATGTTGGGATTTGCTCAGATAAGTGAGAGAAACTCTTTGGAGCATAAAAGGAGCCAAGAAGAAGCAAGAAGATATAGTTAGTGTTAGTTTTTTAAAATTGTATTTCGTTTTTTAGCTTGTAACATCTTGACTAGTTTTCACTTATGTTTTAAAAGTTTATTTGTATTCAATTTAGCAACTCAAGTGTATTTCAACTTAATTTAAGCATCAATTCAGTTCCAAGTTCAAATTCCAAATTTTATGTTATTGTTGAAATTCTCATTCTCAATATCTTTGTCAAATCATATAGAGTTCATTTCTAGCTCAAACAAGCTCTAACAAGCTTGTTAAAGCTTTATTTAAGCTTCTGATTACATTTCAATAACTCTTGAACACCGGTCAACAAAAGTCAACACAAGAGCAAAATGGTACAGAATGGAAATAGTTGGTTCAAAGGTGGAAATGGGTTAAAATGGGAGCATTTGAGTTGGATTAGGTTAGTGGTTCTCTGGTTTCATAGTTGGCAGGCCATAGTGGCCATTGGACAAGTTGTAAGTCAAATCAAGTTCTTATGCATAGTATATATTTGCAGCTTTAATCAGTTAAAACCTGTTCTATTAGCAGTAGTTAAGTTAGTATTAGGTAGTTTGATCATAACTTGTGCTTGGTCAGTTCTTGTTTTAGTAATTGATTGCAAATCAGTGAGTAAAGGGGTGTTTGGCTCTGATGATCTCACTGACTTATAGTCTTATTCAGTGGTAGTTTTTTGTTGGTTTAAGTTTATTTAGCTTTAGTGAACTCATTTGAGTCAATTAAATTGATCCTGCAACCCTCAAAGTCAAATTAAGTTTCAAACTGCTTCATCGTTAAAACTGCTGTGGATTGGATTTGGAAATCTTTGTCTTGTGTTTGGAAATCTTAAACCTTGCTTGCATTACACTCATTATACCTTATAACATC
The DNA here is from genome assembly GCA_022545495.1 of Chrysanthemum lavandulifolium. Taxonomy (NCBI): domain Eukaryota; kingdom Viridiplantae; phylum Streptophyta; class Magnoliopsida; order Asterales; family Asteraceae; genus Chrysanthemum; species Chrysanthemum lavandulifolium. The sequence goes on along the minus strand of CM040241.1, from coordinate 109,425,816 downwards.
AATTTCAGTCATCAAAAGTGGATTCAAGTTTCATTTTAGTCAACTGTGCACTTATTTCAAAAAGTCAAAACATGTCAAAAACTTGGGTTTGTGCAGATATTGCAGCTGGTGCACAGGGTTCATAATAGCTTTTTAGGTTCTGGTTTTTGGGATATAAGCAGTTGGCTAGGTGGTCTTTAAGACCTAGTATCTGTTTTAAGCTTTAGCCCTCTGGATTAACTTGTGCATAAGCTCAAAATCAGGACTTATTGCCCTGCTCCATAACTCAGTGTCAGCCGAGTTTTTCTCACTTTATACAAGCTTGCACGAGTTTGTAATAGCTTGTTAAGGGCTAGTATTTTGTTAATGATGAGCTTCCTAGGTCTAGTTTAAGTTTTGATAATTGGATTTTAATTTGTAGCTTATTTGGGTGCTTAATTTTGACCGCAAGTTGATACCCAAAGTCGCTTTTTAGCCTAATCTCATAAACATCAAATCTGTGATATTGAGCTAATCAAGAGTTATAACTTGTTGATTGCTTCATTTGGTCATTTTAGTATTCCATAGTTTCATTTCCGGTGTGGTAGCTTATTTGTTCATTTGCTTATCAAGTGCTTATTTTGATAAGCACTTGATTGATCGCTTCATTATCTTCCACATAACATACTGTTTTTCCATTTTCCTAGCTTCTTAATATTATTTTAGAGTTTCCGAAATTTTCAGATTTTTCCTAGTGTTTTACTATTTTTCTTGATTTTAATTAGTTTTAGCACTTTTAATTAGCATTTAATACAAAAAATTCGTAAAAGGTTCCAAAAATAATTTTTCAATTTTATTAGACTTAGATAAATATAAAAAGTGAAAAAGTAATTTTCCATATTTTCATAGTTCATTTGGTAATTTTAGTAATTAAATTAGTTTTTAATAGTTTAAAATTCCTAGAAAATAGAAAATAATCACAAAAATACAAAATAGTTTTGAAAAGTCTATTTTGATATTTTAGACTTTTTCAAGTGTTAATCTTATTTTTCTAGCCTAATTTCCTATTTTCTTGTATTTTAGGTAATTAATTAATAGTTAAAATAGTTTTAATTAGATAATTAGGTTTAAAATAATTTTCTTTTTCTATAAATTTTCTTTTATCATTAGGATTGTAAAACATCATTTTCATATTTTTAGGGTTAATATTGCTTTAGTTTCACTTTTTATTTCAGACGTCACGTAGATTTTAATTTCCGCTTTATAAAAACATAAAACAAAAACATCATTTTAAATATAGTGATAGCGTTTATTTAATAGATTTTATCTTTTAATTTCCTCTCATTTGCATTTTAGCCTTTGTATTTGTTTGATATTTCGTAGTCATAATAATCTCAAATTCCTTTTTCGCTCAAACTCTCGATCACTATACGTAGATTGATCCATTGCATAGCTCATTGGGACATAATGACCCGGGAGACCCTATACTCCCCGATCTTCATTGATTTCGTGCTTCAAATTGTTTTAACTTTTCTTACGCTTGCGTGAGAGAACTTGACGGTTTTGCAAGATCAAATTTTTGGCGCCACGGGAGTCAGGCCGATCTATCTTCCGTCTAGCGATTAGTTGTTTGAATCCTCACTCTTTGTTTATATCATCCATCTCTCAGATATATATATATCCATATTTTCTTCTAAAAATCCAAAAACCCAAAACATCCAAAACGTATAAAACACAAAAATATTTTCTTTTGTTTCTATATATGTATCAAAAATAAAATACAAAATATTCGCTTTTTTTAATAATTAACAACTTAAAAGATTACCACCGAAAACCAAGGCAAGGCACTACCTAACTGGGGTGCGACCATAATAAGTTCTCTAACTAAAGATATAAAACTTGCCTTTGTGTCCTTGTGATTGGTGTACCTTTTTCAAAGAAGCCATTCATCTTGGATTATTGGTTAAGTTCATCGTTGTTTTGCCTCGATTTTGTGTTAATTGATTTTGTTGTGATATCGACGCTTGCAACCGTAAACCCAAAAGATTCATCTCACCCCGATTTTTATAAAACGCCTTCATAATTCTCATTCTCATCCGAAAGATTTTCATAATTCCATTTCTCTCCTTAACTCGAGATCCCTTAGAGTTATCTCTAGTGCATGCGCACTCGCTCTTCTAGATCATTGAGTCCTTTGCGTGATCTAGCAGAAATTCCAAGGAGACGTTCTCAGACGTCGTCGCCCAAATAGTCGAACCCGAGATTCGTACTATTTCAAGCAACAACATGGCGATTTAACGCATTATGGCGGAAATGCTCCGTGCACCCACCGAGGGTTATGGAGATGCCATCGTTTTACGGTTATCAACTCGATCACTTTGAATTGAAGACACATTTGATCACACTTGTGTTCACGAATCAATTCCATGGTCCGATCGAGAAGACCAGATGCACACATCCGCTGGTTTAACAAGTTAACCTCAACTATCAATTTCAAGGATGTACCTCAAAAGTCATCAAGTTGATGCTTTTTCCATTCTCTTGAGGGACAAACCGGATTTGGTGGAAAAGAACCCCTCGATCTATCGAAACTTGGGAGGATCTTGTTCAAAAGTTTGTAAATTACTTCTTTCCTCCATCAAAGACGACTAATCTTAAAATGAAATTTCGGATTTCGTCAAAATTTCGATGAAAACTTTGAGAGGCATGGAGAGATTCAAAGATCTCTCAGAAATGCCCCCATCATGAATTCACGGAGCTTCAACAAGTAAATATCTTTACAATGGGTTGAACGGAAACGATCAAGATTCCTTGAATGCAGCCGCAGTAGCAATATCTTGAATCGTAAACCTAAAGATGTGATTGAGATTTGCGAGCAAAATCAAAGTTCCTATTTCTCGCAACAAAGTCAATGTTCGAACACTCGCTTCTTCATCCAGTAACTCTTCCGAGTTAGCCGCTCTGCTAGTCCGCTCTAACGGACATCATCCATTGTATGATAAAAGAGGTAAAGGAAATCAAAAGCGAAATTCATAAGCCGGAACCAATCAAAGCCGTAAACAAGGTGTGTGAAACTTGTAGTGGTCACATGCGTATTATGATTGTCAAGCAACCGATGCTTCCTTTACCAAGCTCCGTAGCTTCGGTAAACCACAATCAATACCGACCACAGTCGATCCTCACTACTGCACCTAGCGGTATGACACCACCGGTTTTCCTCCTGCAAAACCATGGCAATCAAAATCGCTTTGTTCGAATCAAGGACAAAATTTCAATAACTCTCAAAATTTCAATCAAACCGAACAATTTCAACCAACCTCAACCATATCAAGCTCCTAATCATCAAAGTTATCAACCACCTCCTCAAGCTCCCATGCCAAATGACTTCATGAAAATGATCGAGGCAAACATGCGATCAATGCAAACTCGGATCAATAACATGAGAGGTGAGCTAAAAGGAAATTGATACCACATTATCTCGGCAGACAAATGAGTTAAAGAATATGATGAGCGGCTTCATGAACATGAATATGAACAAAGCTTCGCCATCTTCCGGAGGACTCCCCAGCAATACTATTCCCAATCCAAATGCCGAGTTGAAAGTCGTCACCACTCGTAGTGGTAAGACGCACAATGGACCTTCGACTCCAATGCCCCTCCTCCCGTGGCATTTAGTCAAGTTACCAAGGAGACAACGGACAAGGTGCATTATTCAAGCCCACGGCATCAAGACACGTCCCACCTTCGGTAGTCCAAGCCTTAAGTCCGGAACCCGATGTTCCGAGGAAAATCTGAGCCGTAAAACACTTCCATCCCTCAAAAGTCTAGTCACTTCCCTACCCATCAAGAATGAATGATGAGAAGCTCAAAGACAAAAACAAAGAGCAAATGGAAAAATTTTTCCAAATCTTCAATGAGCTTCACTTTGATATAAGCTTCGTTGATGCTCTCGTTCTAATGCCTAAATTTGCATCCACGCTTAAAGGCTTACTCACCAACAAAGATAAGCTATCGAGATGGCTAAAACTCCTCTCAATGAACAATGCTCACGCCATTCTTAATAAGCTTCCCGAAAGCTTGAAGATCCCGGCCGGTTTTTAATCCGTGTGATTTCTTGGGGATGTTTCAATGCTCCGCCTTGGCCGATCTTGGCGCTAGCATTAACCTCATGCCACTCTCGTATGGAAGAAACCTGCTCTTCCCGAACTTTCATCCACTCGTATGACACTCGAGCTAGCGGATCGCACTGTAACTCGTCCACTGGGATAGCCGAGGATGTCGAATGAAAGTGGGAAAGTTTCACTTTCATGCCGACTTTGTTGTAGTAGACTTCGATGCAGATCCTAGAGTTCCCTCATCTTAGGGAGAGCTTTCTTGAGAACAGTCGTGCTCGATTGATGTGTTTGTCAAGAGTTGACCATACGGGTTGACAACGAAGAGCTCACGTTAAATATCAACGAACTCCAAACCTCTCAGACAAACAGTGTTGCCACAATTGATCAAAACTGAAAGATTCAATGCAACACTCTCAAACTTCACGGTTAAGAGGAGTTTTCAAAACGTACGAGCTCAAAGCTTTGAAAATTACCCCGGTTCAAACAAATGGTTTGAAAGTCGTACTGTGGAAGTCAAGAGTGTTCTTGATGATGACGATGATCTAGAATCGAGACTTCATCGGAAGTGGTGGAAACCGCTAGCTCTAAGAGCACACCACTTGTCCCACCTCCTAATCGGTTTGTCGATCGAGTTTGTTAAGTCCGTGGATGAAACCAAACTCTTCTATTTCATCCGAATTGGATGATGATGTTTGTGATCCAATGGGAGACATTCTTCCCATTGATGAATCGCTCAAAAATGATCCATCATCTTCTAGTCTTATTCCCGACTCTTCCATCCCTTCTCTCACCCCGATGAGGAGGATGACAACTTTGGAATGAAGTCGATGCATTTTTAGTGATGAGTCAATTCCAACAGAATTGATAACACTTACCTTGATCCGGAGGGAGACATCCTTTTACGGAAAGTTTGTTGATTGAAGAACCATTTCCCACCTCCTCCCGGACATCTTCTTGACAATCACCATCTAAGCTTCAAGTTTAAGCTTAAAGATGTCAAACCGGTGATTTGCTTCTCTCACGAGGAATGGACATGCATTCTCATGTACGTCTTTATTCCATTCTTCACAGATGGTGTGGTTGCTCTTTCCTTTCTTTCGGAATGAGGACACCATCTTTGACCCCGGTATCATCCTTTATAGTATCTACTATTAACAATACCGCGGTTATATCTCATCGGTGTGGAACTTTCTGATGTTCATATGTTTATCAACATTGTGAATGAAAGTCCGATTGAGATTGGTTTTCCACGTTACTTTCCCCATGAACCAATGAATACGGGGTCGAGTCAAGCTAGCGACTCGGTAATCAAAAACAGTAGCATGCCATATGGGTTCTCACCCATATTTCGTCTTCTTACCTCTTTCTACCACCCTAGTGTGGGGGTTGCCCACATGTTTCAAAAAAAAAAAAATCTTCTTTCTAAATAATGGCCTTAGTATTTCCTTTCACGTTCTTTGTTTCGCATAACACGGTACTTTGAATATTGAGGGCAATATTCATTTCTAAGTGTGGGATTTCACGAATTTTATCATGTAATTATACCGCCTAATCCCTGCTTTTTGGCCAAATTTTTTTTTGGAGTAAGTGTTCTACACTTTCTCACTTGGTTATCGATCCGCCATGTCTCAGAAGACAAAAGGATTGGCTAATCCAGAGCAAACGGCTCTTGGTAAAGATTTATCAAATCCGTTTATATGGCTTGCAATTTGCCCAAAATTGTATGGTTCTCAACTCACCATATCCTTAAAAGTGAAGAGTTGGCTAGCCCGCAAGATTATGGCTTGTGGTAAAGGCGATGGAAAACCATAATTGGTAATCACTCACCAAAGATAATGTTGATAATTTATCTAAGAGTTGGCTAGTCCGTAAGGGTACGGCTTCGTAAAGACAAATCAAATCCGTTGGAAGTCGGTGGTTTGCTCAAGATCATATTCTCCTTCTTGATGATAGGAATTCGGTGAGGTGATGGATGGGGTGGTGCACCAATCGACATCTTTAGGGTTTGTAGTTAAATCGGTTTTAATGGTTTCTTCTTAATCACGGTTTCACACAAGCTCTGATACCACTTGTTGGATCGATATACTCTGACCAAACTAACTATGTAGCTTGTAAGGGCTTAGCAACCTCGGATAAATCCTAAGTTACTAACAATGAAACACTGATATTACTCTACTAAGTATGCGGAAATTACTTCAATAAAGCTAAGAAGAATAACTTTAAACTTCAACGATTTTATTAATACTTTGAACCTACTTGATACACAAATTCACTAACAACCCTAATAACTCTAATATCGAACTTGGTAAACTCTAATATTTTCTAATGTTGCGTATGCATTCGTTCCTCTAATGCCAATCTAGGGGTCCTTTTATGGACATAAGGAATACCCTAGTCGGTTTACAATTATGATGAGTGTGTAAATACTCATCATTTTTGTACAAAATAAACTGCAAAATCATCTGAAAACACTCAGAAACACATCAAAATGATCAAAATATCACAAATCAGTGTTTTATGTGTTTTAAATACAAAAATATCAAAATCGATGAAAAACATATCAAATTTGCAAAATTGCGCTTTAGTCCCACAAGTTTCAAAAATTGTCAAAAATAGTCCACGAGCCAAAATTTCAAAAGAAAAGTCACCAAAGGTCTTTTTAAAATCATAAATTGTCATATTTAGTCCTTTGGTGAGAAATCTAAAAATTTTGAGAAAATTACAATTTAGTCCTTGAAAAATCCAAAATGTTCAAAATTAGTCCTTGGGAATTTCAGAAATGTCAAAAATTAACCCTTGGATTATTTAAAGTTGGCAATACCAACCCTTGGCTACATTTTCATAAGTTACATGTTTGGTCCCTTGAATTTCAAGTTTTACATATTTGGTCCTTGGAGTTAATATTTCTACAAACCATCCGGACCCTATTTTATTAACCCAAGCCCAATCCATACACCCTCGCCCAAATACTATACCGGTCCAAAACCACAACCCGACCAACCCATTTACCAACAATTTAAATAATATACCCCGCCCCTTCCCTGTCCCCCCGACACTGCCTCGCCCACCACCAGCCACCAACCAGCCTACCAACCCACCCTACACCACCAATTGTCTCCCCCCTCCTCACCAACCTTACAACCACATTAAATGCTACCTCTTTCTTGTCCCAGATATCCAAAACTGAATTTGGCGCCAAAATCACATAAACGGCTAAGATGAGTTCTAGCCAATCAAGGGTCAAGATTGATGTTGGGATTTGCTCAGATAAGTGAGAGAAACTCTTTGGAGCATAAAAGGAGCCAAGAAGAAGCAAGAAGATATAGTTAGTGTTAGTTTTTTAAAATTGTATTTCGTTTTTTAGCTTGTAACATCTTGACTAGTTTTCACTTATGTTTTAAAAGTTTATTTGTATTCAATTTAGCAACTCAAGTGTATTTCAACTTAATTTAAGCATCAATTCAGTTCCAAGTTCAAATTCCAAATTTTATGTTACTGTTGAAATTCTCATTCTCAATATCTTTGTCAAATCTGTTAGCAGTTCATTTCTAAGCTCAAACAAGCTCTAACAAGCTTGTTAAAGCTTTATTTAAGCTTACAGTTACATTTCAATAACTCTTGAACACTGGTCAACAAAAGTCAACACAAGAGCAAAAATGGTACAGGAATGGAAATAGTTGGTTCAAAGGTGGAAATGGGTTAAAATGGGAGCATTTGAGTTGGATTAGGTTAGTGGTTCTTTGGTTTCATAGTTGGCAGGCCATAGTGGCCATTGGACAAGTTGTAAGTCAAATCAAGTTCTTATGCATAGTATATATTTGCAGCTTTAATCGGTTAAAACCGTTCTATTAGCGATGAGTTAAGTTAGTATTAGGTAGTTTGATCATAAACTTGCTTGAGTCGGCTCTTGTTTTAGTAATTGATTGCAAATCGGTGAGTAAAGGGTGTTTGGCTCTGATGATCTCACTGACTTATAGTCTTATTCAGTGGTAGTTTTTTGTTGGTTTAAGTTTATTTAGCTTTAGTGAACTCATTTGAGTCAATTAAATTGATCCTGCAACCCTCAAAGTCAAATTAAGTTTCAAACTGTCTTACTGTTAAAACTGTTGTGGATTTGGATTTGGAAATCTTTGTCTTGTGTTTGGAAATCTTAAACCTTGCTTGCATTACACTCATTATACCTTATAACATCAATTTCAGTCATCAAAAGTGGATTCAAGTTTCATTTTAGTCAACTGTGCACTTATTTCAAAAAGTCAAAACATGTCAAAAACTTGGGTTTGTGCAGATATTGCAGCTGGTGCACAGGGTTCATAATAGCTTTTTAGGTTCTGGTTTTTGGGATATAAGCGATTGGCTAGGTGGTGTTTAAGACCTAGTATCATTTTAAGCTTTAGCCCTCTGGATTAACGTGCATAAGCTCAAAATCGTGACTTATCGCCTCGCCCATAACTCGGTGTCGGTGAGTTTTTCTCACTTTATACAAGCTTGCACGAGTTTGTAATAGCTTGTTAAGGGCTAGTATTTTGGTTAACAGTAGCTTCCTAGGTCTAGTTTAAGTTTTGATAATTGGATTTTAATTTGTAGCTTATTTGGGTGCTTAATTTTGGACTGCAAGTTGATACCCAAAGCTGTTTTTAGCCTAATCTCATAAACATCAAATCTGTGATATTGAGCTAATCAGTAGTTATAACTTGTTTATTTCTGTTTCATTTGGTCATTTTTAGTATTCCATAGTTTCTGTTTCCAGTGTGGTAGCTTATTTGCTCATTTGCTTATCAAGTGCTTATTTTGATAAGCACTTGATTGATCAGTTTCATTATCTTCCACATAACATACTGTTTTTCCATTTTTCCTAGCTTCTTAATATTATTTTAGAGTTTCCCTGAAATTTTCAGATTTTTCCTAGCTGTTTTACTATTTTTCTTGATTTTAATTAGTTTTTAGCACTTTTTAATTAGCATTTAATACAAAAAATTCAGAAAAGGTTCCAAAAAATAATTTTTCAATTTTATTAGACTTAGATAAATATAAAAAGTGAAAAAAGTAATTTTCCATATTTTTCATAGTTCATTTGGTAATTTTTAGTAATTAAATTAGTTTTTAATAGTTTAAAATTCCTAGAAAATAGAAAAATAATCACAAAAATACAAAAATAGTTTTGAAAAGTCTATTTTGATATTTTAGACTTTTTCAAGTGTTAATCTTATTTTTCTAGCCTAATTTCCTATTTTCTTGTATTTTAGGTAATTAATTAATAGTTAAAAATAGTTTTTAATTAGATAATTAGGTTTAAAAATAATTTTCTTTTTCTATAAATTTTCTTTTATCATTAGGATTGTAAAACATCATTTTCATATTTTTAGGGTTAATATTGCTTTAGTTTCACTTTTATTTTAGACGTCGCGAGATTTTAATTTCCGTTTTATAAAAACATAAAAACAAAAACATCATTTTAAATATAGTGATAGCGTTTATTTAATAGATTTTATCTTTTTAATTTCCTCTCATTTGCATTTTAGCCTTTGTATTTGTTTGATATTTCTGTAGTCATAATAATCTCAAATTCCCTTTTTCGTTCAAACTCCTCGATCACTATACGTAGATTGATCCATTGCATAGCTCGCTGGGACATAACGACCCGGAGAGACCCTATACTCCTCAGATCTTCATTGATTTCGTGCTTCAGCTGTTTTAACTTTTCTTACGCTTGCGTGAGAGAACTTGACGGTTTTGCGCGCATCAAATTACAATCCTTGTACGACAAGTAATACTAAACTAAACTAAGAATATTCTAGAATTACAAAGCTTTCCATAAACGATATAGCAGTTCTTTAGCTTTGCAGTACTTTGATGTTGAGCAGTACTTTGACTTTCATTAAGTAGTAGTTTGACTTTCTTCAGCACTTTGACTCTCTTCAGTACTTTGTCTGTTTATATCCCAACACCGTGACAAAATAAACTTCGTGAGAATGTATAAACCAATGTACCAAACCTCCAAACACAACGAATCTCATCATCACAACTCATAACCCAAAACTCACACGTCTCAAATCTCATCATAAAGCAACTCTCATAAAATCCAAATCTTGAGAAACCCATATGACCTAATCATGTGAACGACCCAAACTCGGTTACTTGTACAAATCGAGGCTCAGTCAATGAAAATTAATCCAAGCAACAAAGTTAACGCCCATGATACACCAAATCTAAACTTCCCACATTCAATACAAGCCTGGTCCAAATAACTCTTATCTATCAAATGTGAGACTTTGGTATAAATTCATAATGATACATTGGAACCGATTCTCGAATAATACCCGATCTAATAATCTATCCGATCATAATCTCACGGCCATATCTTACACACCATTTACACCAAATCATCATACGGCCCATGAAATCACATAATTATATGAGAAGTATCAACATTCATGTTCGGCTCATATATTCTCTTATATCACGACCCATATAAATAACACATAACACCCAATCCATATTCACGCCAATAACGTAGTAAAAAATTCCCTCATACAAACACTAACAACAATAAACCATATTAACCTTCACAAAAAAATATTATACTGCGCATGTCTTACACAATTCAGCCCATGATTTCCTAATATACACATGGCCCACGATTGATTTGGAACAGGCCCAAGCCATCAGTAAAAGAAAACCAGGCTGGCCTACGTGCATCATATTACTGCTGGGCCCAAATTTCATTCAAACTCACAAATCCCTTAAGCGTAGGGGTGTTCACGGATTAGGTAATATCCATAGTAACCGAAAACCGAAATCGAACTGAACCGAAAATAACTGAACCGAATTTATAACCAAACCGAATTGGTCAAAACCGAACCGAACCGAACTAAATATTTGGTTATCGGTTTGGATATGGTTCGCAATGAAAACCGAAAACCGAATTCATATAAAATATATATTTTTCTATGTATATATATGAAAAAATCACTAAAACTCTTTTTAGTATAAATATAACATGATTTAAGTTTGAAAAAATATTTTGTGCTAAAAATATATATAATTAAATAAAAAATAATTAAAATTATGTAATTCGGGTTATTTGGTTCGGTTTTCGGTTAAAGGGGTTCGGTTTTTGGTTATTCGGTTCGGTTTTCGGTTCGGTTGAATCAAATTTAAATTCGGTTCGGTTTTCGGTTATACCCAGAAAAAAAAATTAACCAAACTAACTGAACCGAATAACCCGATAACCGCACGATGAACACCCCTACTTAAGCGGTTGCATGGCCCAACTCAATGTATTACACCCGATCTTGTATTAGACCCTAATATTTTGGATTTAAAGACCCACCATACATACATGTTTTCAACCCTAAAATACTTCACATAATATCACGCCCATCACCAATATTCTCACAGCATCCCAACCCTAATAAATCTCACAAACAAATCAGCCCCCATTATGAACGTTTCATACATCTCGCCACAGAGATGGCACGAGATATGGATTTGGTTTCACAATCTTATACCACAGGGATGGCTTGAGAATTATGGACTTGGCATCGTGGTCCTGGAAAGGTAAAGTAAGATCAGTTTGTTCTTTGTTGAATTTTTGAGTTTTGAACGAACGAAGGAAAGACTTGTTTTGACATAATTGTTAAACCACTTCTTTATTCTTCGAAAATTATCACAAACTTTTAGATCAATGATGTTTATTCTTTTGTGTATAGATCTCTTAAGATCTATGTGTTTTGGTAAACCACACACAAAAAGAATGATTCTGATATCTCTTGGAGACTTTTCATTTTGATTTATCCATTTTAACGAAATAAAGATTTGTTTTAACACGATTGTTAAAAACACATTTTTATATTCGAAGATTATCAACAATATTTTGATCCGTGAAGTATTCCTTTCTTTGTGAATAGATCTTTTGAGGTCTATGGGTTAAAGAACCTCACACAAAGAGAAACAGAGCTGAGATCGAATTGTTTTCATTAATTTCATTTAGTACTCAGCTTCTATTTAAAATTCATTTGTGTGTAAAGCAGCCGTAAGGTTGGTTTTAATCTATCCATATGATTCGGGCATGATCAATGATGGTATTTCATCCCTTTGTATTGTCGACCTATAGAGGTTTTGATTATCACGAAAGAAGAATCGACTGAGGTCTTAGAAATGATTAGATGAAAAATGTATGTTGATGATTGTAATAGGGATGTTGTTTGAGATGATGATTGTGGTTAGAAGTAGGATTAACTTAGTTGATGATTGTTGATGATGGTTCTGTTGTTTGTGAATGATCTTGTACATGTTATGCATGTAGACACTTTTTGATAGTAGTTTGTGGATGTTTGTGGTTTAGATTTTGTTGTAGGCAGTAGTTGTTTGATATTGATGATAGTGAATCTTGTTTGATTGATGATCTCAAAACGCATCTGTCCTTTAACCTCAAACCGCTTCCACAAACGTTTTCAACAAAACGCGTCCATTTCAGATAACACAAACCGCTTTAGACTTTTTGACCTCATATCGACAAACCGCATCCAGTTTTGAAATGACAAACAGCACACAAATTTGCGTCAAAACGCATCTTGTTTCAAAAACAGACAAACCGCATAGCAATATTTTATGACAAAACGCACAACTGGTCAAAACGCAGTTGACCTTTGACCATTAATTAACAAACCGCATGTTTTTTAGGGTGACAAACCGCATCTTAGATTCGATGAATCTGGACCATTATGACAAACCGAATCAACGAGTTTCATCAAACCGCATTGAAGAATAACAGTCAAACCGCACACATGAGTAGCCAAATTCAACCTTCAGAAAACTGTTAAAACCTAACAGAAACTCTAAATGATGAATTTGCTATAGAAACAGTACTACCAACTAAAAAATACCAACATCTTCAACCAGTTCATGACAGATTCAATATCATACATCATAAAACTGCACATTCAACAAAAGAAGCAAGATAACACCAGTATCATAACAGATTCAAACAGCGATTTGGCCATTCTTAAAAACCAGATTTAACATCATAATCACCATCAAAACTGCATAACCCGCATTAAACATCACAAAGCCGAATCAAAACGCAGCCAAACATGCACATAAACCATACAAACCGCATACAAAGCAAGTGCAAAACTGCTCAAAAACCAGTCGAATCATCAAATGCAACACAACCTAGGCTCTAGTACCAATTGTTAGGATCACACTTTTTATGTTGTTTGATGATTCGGGTGGTCTTGGATGGTGATAGTATATGAATGCCATGTTTAGAGAGATGAAGAGAGTAGAGAGGGTGATTCTAGAGAGATAAACAAAAAGAGAAAAGGTTAGATTGAAGAAAAAGCACCACCCTTCCCTTAGTGGGAAGGGTATTTATAGTTACAAACTACTCGCCCTCCTTTCGGGCTGTGGATCAGGCATACAGTGGGTAAAGACCCGTCCTTCCTCCACGGTGTTACACTAAACTAATAACTAAGCTAACAACTAACTAATTGACTACTTAATAACGTAAATACCGATATGTCTACGAGCTAACTTATACTAGATTACATTTGGGGTGACCGACTCTTCACTATGGAATTTCCAATTCCTAACAATTTTGTTGACCAATTTTTAAGCAATTTTGTCTGATTAATCGGTTTGTTGACCGATTTTAAAGCGATCTTTCACCAAACCGATTATGATAAATCAAGGCGCTTAGTGAGCGATCAGCGATTATGCGGGGATTAATCGGCCGCCTAGGCCGATTTTTACAACAGAGGTTTTAGTCATGATGAAAAGTAGGATGTAAGGGGTGTCTTAGTTACTGATTTTGAATGGTTGTTTGAAAGGTGGTTGAGCACAAACACACTTGGTTTATAAAGGATGAGATTAGGTTAGTGGATTACCTTTTAGACCACTAAGGTTCTTAGCATGTACTAAGGTCAACTACATTGATGTTCTATCCTAGGGAGTCATTTAAGGCATAGTAAAATGTTTAGATTACCAAAGAGAGTTTGAAATTAATGAGTAGAGTGAATTTTAATTGTTCTGTAGACCCGGTTCCCACGAATCTCTAAATTTGGGGATCTGTCTAGTTGAAATCCAGGGATCCGTCTTCAGACAGAAAGGAAATGGAGTGATGATGTTCTACCAAGGTCTAGTACCTATATATCTTGAGTGTTTAAGTTCCCAAAGGTGTCTTAAATGGTATAGGACTTAAATGTTCAACCATAATGAGTGAGATATCTAATGATGGTTTTTATAAGAAGATGGAGTTTTCATGTATGCACATAAGTGGTTAAGCATGATACTAAGATTTTGAGAGTGTCAAATGATTTCAAATGATCCTAGAGATCAGATGGTGACTTAAAGGAAATTTGAAAAATTCCTTAAAAATCACAAGAAATGAAAAACTAGTTTTTAGCCTATTTTGAGATAAACATGACTAAAATAAATTTGCTAAAACTGATAGAAATATCAAACTAGGTGTTTTGACATTACCTCCCATTACCCTCAAATTTCTCCTTCAAACCCTTCAAGCTTCACCTTCAATCCCCTCAAGCTTCCATCTCATTTCTTCTTCTTCCCCATTAGAAAGTTGGCAATGCATTTGAACATCCCCTTCATTTGTTAGAACTCTTGGGAAGGGCTTGGAATGTCCGACAATTTTTCAATGTAAGATACGGGGTCGAGATGGTAGTTGCCTATGTGGTTGCTTCCTTCTCCCTCCGTCTCCTCGGATGAGCCCGTTAGTGGATGAGGTCTTTTACCTTCTACCATGAACCTTGTCATTTTCTCATCGGATAAAGGTACCATGACTTTGTTGCAGAAGAAGTGGTCATCCGTATAGGGAGAGGGTTCTAAGGAAAAAACAAAGTTAGATAGGCGAGTAAGAAGCATAGCATATGGTAGCACCATCTTATCCGTCTTGGAAACGCTAGCCATTCACTTGACCATGTAGTATGCGAGGTTGAAAGGAGTTGAGTTGACAAGGGAATAGATCATGTAAACTAGACATGCGTTAGGATGATCCTTGTTTCCAACCAAGCAAAGGACATTCTCCCTAAGAAATTGTTCCCATTTCTTGTAGAGAGGGAAAATCTCCGAAAGTTCCATTTGGAAGGGATCCCGATGGATGACCTATGAGTTCCTAGTTACCCGAGTTGGGGAGGCTCTTTGAATAAAAATGGTATCTCTCACCGTGGCTGGTTCCGGGAGGGGTGTGAAGTAAACCTCATGCTCATCAACCAGGTCATGAAGCTTGACTAATAACCATTCATTGGAATATATGCATACTTCATGGTGAGGAATACGAAGAATATGGGGAAACTCAACAAGGGTTAAGGTGTAGTTGTGCTCATTGATGACGAAGGCAATTGAGATGGTTCCATCATCGTTCCTTGCGATCCTAATGCTTTTGTAGAACTCAAAAACAAATATGGGGCATATTTGTTCGTGGATGTTGAGGAGACATTGAAAGTTGATTCCCGAAAAGACCTCGGGAATGTCGGTATTGTTGAGAAAGGATTGTTCGAGTACACGGTCTTTATGAAACCACCGCTTTTGTAGCATTTTGAAAGCCTTTCGATCTTGAGGGTTAAGACCTTCTTTTCGGTGGTGCATTGGTATGTAATGAGCCGTATCTTGGTAATCTTATTGTTTAGAGCTTGACATGATTGATCCTAAACACCAAAACCACAATGTGGTGTTAATTAAGTGAATAGTTCATTTTTGAGGTTCATCACAATTTTTGCTCAACACATCTCTTTTGAATTCATTATGAGTTCTGTGGAAAACTAGAAGGGGGGGTTGAATAGTTTTACTGATTAAAAGTTCGTTTTAAACTATTTAGATCGACCTATGTCAATCTATCTTATGTGTGTGTTGGATGATGATAGATAAGCATGTAAACAAGTATTGCAAAGATAAAGAGTAAGGAACACAAAACCACGACACGAGTATTTATAGTGGTTCGGCTACAAGGACACCTTCCTTGCCCTACTCCACTCCCCGATTTCCCCACTCGAGAGTTCGTAAGCACTACACAACACAATCTCCTTTATGTGGCGGAGAAGCCTTGACAACGCTGCCTACTCTTTATCCGGTACAAGGCTAGACACCGGGTTCTTCCACTAGTTAGAACCAAACCTATCACAATGTCGCCTACACTTTATCCGGTACAAGGCTAGATACCGAGTTCAATTACAAAAGGGGAACTACAACCCAACACAACACCAATACATGACTACCCCAAAGGAGACACACTCCTTATTACAACATCATAAGGATATCAATATCCTTTAACCCAAACTTTCTATCTTGTACATCGATGCACCATATCGAATGTACTCCCTTGGTACCTTTCACTAATGCCTTCGACATGACCCTTTGGCACCTTTCACTAATGCCATCGACTTGACCCTTTGTAACCTTTCACTAATGCCTTCGACTTGACCCTTTGGCACCTTTCACTAATGCCTTCAACACAACACTTCTAAGGAGGGAGGAAAGAACTATCAACAAGATAACTTCAATAGTCTTGATGATAGCGAAGCTTGGCAACTCATGGACTTGAGCTTGATCGACTTCAAGAGGTGGTGATCTCGCCTTTAAGAGGAACCTAGATAATCACATAAACACAAAACTACATAGAAAGATCCTTTGGATATGAGGTTAGAGATATTATAATACTAAGAGAGAGTATGTGTAAAAGGGGTGAGTAGCAAGTGAGAAATGGCTCACTATTTATAGGCAAATTTCTCTACTGTTTCACGGTTCCCACGGATCCCTCCTAGAGGGATCCGGCTAGTGCAATCCAAGGGATCCGGCAGCTGGATGAGCTTAAGTCCGAATTTTGGGTTGCAAACCGGGTTATGGGTTATGAACCATGGGTTATGGGTAACGAATTATGGATACCCAACAAGATACAATGTATCTAGACATTGGGTCATGGGTCTTGGGTCATGGATCGTAGATAATACCCAACATGACTTCATGCATGATGTCATGCAATGGGTCATGGTTTATGGATCAAGCTCCATGGGTATGGGTCATGGACTTTGGGTTTTACCCAACAATATTCAATGTATCTAGTCAATGGGTTAAGGACTTAGATTTTTACCCATTACATTACCCATTACAATATAAATATGTACATTTCCATATTAAGTAAATAGTAGTTGTTATACATATGCATTTCTATAAGATGTAAATAATATTACTTGTTTAGTGTTTTATATGAAAATGTAAGTGTGTTAGTAAACTATTGGCTCAAACCATTTACGTATTTTATTTGTTTCTTTAAAATGATTTTACGTTTGTTATCGACAAAACATTAGAAGATCGTAAAATATAAATAAACTTTTTTACGGCTTATTTGTATTAACAAGTTCTAATTTTTATTAACAATATTTATTCTTTGATTACTTATCTTAGAAAACAATGTGATAGCAAATTGTGACAAACCCACTTGAATCAAAGTTCTCAAGATGTAAAAATTGTACTACGAGGAACTAGAGAATGGAAATTACAATGTAGTGAAGATAATACTTACACAAGTGATTGATTTCCTTGGAATGATGAAGAAAGATCTCCTAGGAACAGTTGTAACACCCCAACCCGACAAGGGTAGAAGCATCACAGTAATGGTGTCATATCAAAGCATACATAATGAACATAAAGCAACAACGGAAGTCTTAAACATAAATAATCAAAGGAGTTAAGTCAACACGACTTAAACAATACATAAGTTCATGAAAAAGGAAATACTTTAAAGAAAGAAATAACGGAAATCCAAGTCTAATAAATGTCATAACATAAGCAATGGAATCTAATACTAGGGTAAAGTCTCCACACAAGCTCATCACTCAAACCATAGCAAATCTCCAGCTCCTAGCTTAGATACGTGCCACAGGAAAAGGAAATGCGGCTGAGCTTAAAAAGCCCAGTGAACAGATATATATAACAAAACGAATAATCGAAAGATAAGGAATGAAATAATATAGCATGTGGTGCATTGGGGAAATCATAAGGCATAATCAAAAGGATAACGAAGTGAAAGAAAGGTCAGAAATCTACCACGAGCCCATAACATATCATATCATATCATATAGCATAAGTAACCAATGGAGTGATCAGCTCCCATAATGTGAAAGACGTGTATTACACACAACATCAGTCAACATATAAATCATATCATATCATATCATAACAAATCTAGGATGCATCCATACGCCCCTGAACAAATCATAGTGGCCATAATAATAATAATAAAGCACGCATAATAATATCACATAAAGGGATGGTGTGGAACATCACTCAACCACACTAGAGTCATGCCAATGGTGCATCAAAGACATGGCCATGTTACCTTCATGGCTAGGAAAATGGCTCGGGTACTAAACTGAAAGGTCACATGAAAGTCATCATCTAAAGGTTCATGATAAAGGTTCAAAACAAGGTTCAACCATAAAGGTTCACAAAACTAAGGGGGCATAGCAAAGGTCATATAAGGGAACCCTAATAGTAAGGCTCAGAGCAAAGGCAATATAATCAAGCTAGTATAAAAAAGATGTGTAAGAATCATGAGAAACCTTAAGAGGTAAGGTCAGAATATTTGTACCTTATTCAACAACAAGAAAACATAAACAGAAGGAATCAAGAGACACAGAAGATCACTCCTTCCTCGAGGGATCTACAGAAGTGAAAGGATATACATTTATTAGATGTAGTTAAAGTGTTTTATTCCGATTAAGTCTTTTAGGGTTTATGAGAATCTTTCAATTTTTAGTAAGTTTCCAAATATAGTAACTTTCCTTATTTATTAAGTTTCCACTTTAAGTAACTTAACCATTTTAAGTAACTTTCTATTTTAGGCAGCTTTCTATTTTAGGCAGGGTTCCCGATTTAGTAAGTTTACATGTTAAGTAACTTTCCAAAAGTAGCAGTTTTCCATATTTAGCAGGTTTAGTCAATTATGATACAATTAATATCTAATTAAGTTAAAATGATGAAAATGATTACTATTATAGTTTAAGGTCCATTTATGACAAGTTATAATAGTTTAGGGTCTAAACTGTCATTATTACAAAGTATAGGGTTTAAAGTGTAAATATCACAAGTTTACTTATTTTACAAATCAATCCATTCTCTTTCCATTTTAACGACCAAAACCTTCATGTTTCACAATTTACAAAATGAGTCATTTTCTTTTATTAAAACCAAAATCCTTTTTGAAATCCTAAACCAAGTCGATACCCCTTTTTCCATTTTAAACAAATCGAACCAAACCCTAACAAGTTATATGACTCCTCTATGTGTTTCATTCTCGAGACATGTATCGAATCCATTTCCATTTACATGACGCAATCAAAGTAAACCCTAGATCTATTTAAATGTTGTTGATACAAAAGCATCTAAAACATACTCGTGTGTATATATATATATATATATATATATATATATATATATATATATATATATATGTGCCATTTTAACTCGATACCGGATAGATAAACACGTATATGGGTCGAATGGTGTGAGGGTCGATCAGTTCACAATGGTTTTTATATATATGGGTCGAAGCAAGGTTCAAAACAGAAATCATACATGCGTCGAATAACATGTCCATTCCATTCGATATTTATGTGATCTAGTACATGATTTTATGTGACGAATGTTATCATTTTATGTGATATTATAACGTATCAATTCATGTGAGGGTTTAAACGTGTACATGCATTCGAATGGAGACCCATTTCACACGACAACAACCAAGAAAAACAAAGAAGGAAAAATCGAAATGAGTTGAGATACATTTACCCTAGGCGTACGAGTGTAAGAAAAAAAAGGAACCAAACGAATCAAGACCCACGATTACAAGCACCTTCGAACACTTTCCACGCTCTTGAATCAGTCTTGTAGGTCGAATTAAATGAGGGAACAAATACCTTGTCGTCACTTTTGATAACTAGGGTTTTATGTGTGATTTTTGAGTGTGTATTTTGTAGGTTAAAATAAAATGAATGGGGGGTTTATGTGGGTGAGTTCTGGCCGAACCAAGGGGAGCAAACAAGGGCCAAATCCAAGTTTAGATGGGCTTGATCTTATGCTAATATGTTGTGCACATTTGCATAATTATTTCGGCCCATGTATATTTTAGACATAAGTGTATCGATTTTCAATGATCTTGTACATTAGGTTTGACAATTATTTATAAGTTAGGTTAAAATTACCTTTAATGAGCTTGACATATTTTACATATTTTATAAATATTAATTTGAGGGGCAATATAGTCTTTTCACGCGTTTTAGATTTTTAGGGTTTTACAATAGTAATTCTGGGTTTATGTTTGTATGTGAAAGAGTAAAGTAAGGAGTAGAAGTGCACAGTGATCATCAAACACTTATTCTGTCTTACTGATGTCTCGGTTCCCACGGATCCTTTGAAAAAGGGATCCGGCTAGTTAAAACGTAGGGATCCGGCAGTTCAGCAAAGAAACAGTTTGAGTGGGTTTGATAATTTTGACATGGGAGTTTTTGATTTTGATTTTTGTCAATGGTGTTGCTCTATAACTTAGGGTTTGTTTAAAGTTCAAGGTTTTGATGAGTCTTCATGTTTACAAAACACTTTTGACGAGGTTCCTTTTTACGAGTAAGTCATAAGTCGGGAAACTAAGAATCATGTCAAAATTTTAATTTATCATGATATGAAAAGTTTCGAATGGAAATATTGACATAGATTACTAATGCAATGCCAATATCTCCATGTGAGAAATGATGAATCAATACTTTTGATTAGTCAAATTTCTTTACGAGGTATAGATGTATAATGACTAGTTTATAGTTTTGTCTATGGAAATCAACCAAGAATACTATTCACGATGATGTGTTTAATATGAAGAACGACTTTTTGGAGAGTTGTGATATTGAAGTTAAAGGATTAAATTTATGAGTCTTTTCATAGTATATGTAATAAAATTATAATACTACCTAATAAAATTTAGAAGCATATATTATTAATTTATCTACAAACAATTACTATTAACTAATTATAGTTAGAAGAACATACCTGTGCTATATATTCTTTTTATGATTTTTGAAAATCAAAGACGCGAAATACTTCATGAGCTTTTAAAATACCTAATCGTATTTTGTAAAAGCAAATAGTAACTACTTTGGATTCTTCTTTGGGTGTTGACTTCATTTTTCTTTAGATGGAGCGAAGTCATTGAACGAATCCTAGCATTAAGAATTCTCAAAAGAAAATGTTAGAATGATCTATCACTATCCAACATTTAAAGTATAAGAATTTCTAAAACATGACTTTTTGTTTTAAGAAATTTCCTTCTTTGTAGTTTTCAAACATACACGGATCGTATCAAGTTTTTAAAGTACAATATACTCTAAGAAACTTGGTAACGAAGCTTTGATGCCAATTGTGGAAAACTAGAATGGGGGGTTGAATAGTTTTACCGATTAAAACTTCGTTTTAAACTATTTAGATTGACTTATGTCAATCTATTTAATATGTGTGTTGGATATTGATAGATAAGCATATAAGTAAGTAATACAAAGAAAAAGAGTAAAGGAACACAAAACCACGACACGAGTATTTATGGTGGTTCGGATACAAGGACACCTTCCTTGCCCTACTCCACTCCCCGAGTACCCCACTCGGAAGTTCGTAAGCACTACACAACACAAGCTCCTTAATGTGGCGGAGAAGCCTTCACAACGTCGCCTACTCTTTATCCGGTACAACACTAGACACCGAGTTCTTCCACGAGGTAGAACGAAACCTATCACAACGTCGCCTACACTTTATCTGGTACAAGGCTAGATACTGAGTTCCATTACAAAGGAGGAACTACTACCCAACACTACACCACAACACAACTACCCCAAATGAGATACACTCCTTGTTACAACATTAGACAGATATCAATATCCTTTAACCCAAACTATCTATCTTGTACATTGATGCAACATATCGAATGTACACCCTTGGCACCTTTCACTAATGCCTTCGACATGACCCTTTGGCACCTTTCACTAATGCCTTCAACACAACACTTCTTATGGAGGGAGGAAAGAACTATCAACAATATACACTTCAGTGGTCTTGATGATGACGAAGCTTAGCAACTCATGACCTTGAGCTTGCACGTCTTCAAGAGGTGGTGATCTCACCTTTAAGAGGAACCTAGAGAATCACACAAACATAAAACTACATAGAATGATCATTTGGATCAGAGGTTAGAGATGTTAGAATAATGGGAGAAAGTATATATAAAGTAGTAGTGAGCAAGAGAGAAATGGCTCACTATTTATAGACAAAACTTGTCTACTGTCCCACGGATCCCTCCCCAGAGGGATCCAGCTAAAACCAGGGATCCGAATACTATGTTAGTTTAGTCCAGATTTCGGGTTGCAAACCAGGTTATGGGTTATGGGTTATGAACCATGGGTTATGGGTAATGGATTATGGATACCCAACAAGATGCAATGTACCTAGTCATTGGGTTATGGATCTTGGGTCATGGGTCATGGATCATGGATAATACCCAACATGACTTTATGCATGATGTCATGCAATGGGTCATGGGTTATGGATCATGATCTATGGGTATGGGTTATGGACTTTGGTTTTTACCCAACAACATTCATTGTACCTAGTCAATGGATCATGGGTCATGGACTTTGGTTTTTACCCATTACAATATATACAAAGTATATATATACATTTCTATATTATGTAAACACTAGTTGTTATACATATGCATTTCTATAAGATGTAAACAATATTACTTGCTAGTGTTTATATAAAAATGTCTTAGGTTTTATATAACTTATTTAATAAACATGTTTTGATATAGTTTTAATATGTTTAGTAAAAGTGTGTTAGTAAACTATTGGCTCAAACCTTTTACGTATTTTATTTGTTTCGTTAAAATGATTTTACGTTTGTTATCGACAAAATATTAGAAGATCGTAAAATATAAATAAACGTTTTTATGGTTTATTTGTATTAACACAAGTCATATTTGGAAAGCCCTTTAAGAGAATGACTAAGTTGAATTAAAGAGTTGTTGATGGTTTAATTACATTCTCTGATGGAGTTGAAGATTTCATCTATCAAATGCCCTGTGCGCACCCCTATTTCAATATTAAGTGAAAAAGATAAGCAAAACGGGCTTTAGGCATCCTTACGAGAAGAATAAGAGATATTATAAAAAATTCCTAGAGTTAGGTCATGATTACAAGGAGGATGAACGAACTTTGAATTGGCAAAGATATGGGCACGTGAGCATGCACGAGATGATGTAGAAGCATGACTTCGAGTCTAGCTACAAGACTCGTAAATAAATAAAATCACTTCTTGGGAGGCAACCATGTTTATTTGTTTGATTTGTTTGTGTGTCATATATGCCTACTCATTATTGTTTAATTTTCATGCTTCAAATACTGTTATGAAAATGCTTTATTTGGTTTTTAACCACGTCTTAATCACATATAAAGGTATTTTGCAAATAGATTAGTGTAGGGAAGATCACATATGTTTATTAGAACAAAATTGAACATGAAATTAACAATACATGATGAGCATATATTTTTGTGTTTGTTTGAGTCAAATGCTTGTATCAAGTCACAATAGGTGATTTGCAGTAATTTCCAGGTTGTAAGAAGTAAAATTTTCCAGAAAACAATGTTTAAAATATTGTCAGGTCAATTCTGACGGGGTCAGGATCTATAACCTAACAGCGTCAGGAACTGTAACAAATATATCTGTCAAAACTGAATTTCTAAAAATTTCCAGAATATGACCCAAAGATTGTTACACTGACTTATTTTGACCCAAAGATTAATTAATTATGTAGATAAGGGATTTTTAATTTTCCAGGAACCTGTAAACATCTATTTTGCAAGCATTATATCTTACTCGCTTTCTAGTTTAGATTTGTATTATATATAGTTTTACCGCCGATTTTACGCGAGGTCTTCTGTTCGTTTTTTTAGAATTTACAGTTTATATTGGACACGAAGATTCAAGTACACAATTGAAGCAACATTTATGATTTATCTATTCTTCTTGGAGGAGAATTTAACCTTGATTCTACACCGGTCATATCAATCTAATCAGGGGAGTACTAGTTTATTTCTCTTTTATTTACTTCCCATTATCATAACTTTGATACTTTCGGGAAACATTGGGAACAATGTTCAGTTTAAGTGTACGGAGGGAAAAAAGGGATACCTAAAAAACTATTTGCTCGCTTGATATTTGTCTTGTCCTTAGTAATAGTGTAATAAACTGAAAGAAATACTTGTTAGGGTAATTTTAGCACCAAAATTTTAATTTTTTATGACATTTATGAGCAAAACTTTAGTATTAATAAAGCGTCTTATGGATAGGAGTTATATGACTAGCACAAAAACCCTTACCACTCAAATTTCATCCAAAAAATGTGAGGTTCTCCCCTAGATCTTTAGGATTAAAAGCATTAATCTTTGATGCTTATTGAGTGTACCGGTAGTAAATAGATTCTATAACTTGTTTTTTTGATGCATTTCGATATCGATAGTGAGACTACATTCGTGTAGTTAGGATTAACTAAATGATAAGAGGCATTAGGATAACCCTTGTTTGAAACATGTTTAAATAATTACATTGAACACATCAGTCGAGTAATTACCCCACACCCTTGCGATATACTCATTTTAGTACACGATACCCCTAGTTAACCCTTCGGAGCCTATCTTTTGCGGTTCTCGTGATGTTCCGATTTCTGGAATATCAATGAAGAACATTGTTTACAATCTACCCCAAATGTTACACCCAAATCGCCTTGGCCTTCCTTGTATGCACTCATCTTTAGTGCATTATCGTATTATGTTTAACACTTAGTTCAATTATCTAGTTGATTATATGGTTGTTAAGTCGAGTCATATCTTGTTTAAATTCAGTTTTGGGACGATTGAGACTCATGGGTTAAGTAGTATTTTATGGAGTAACGGGAAGGAATGTCAAATTTAAATTCCCTTATCTACATAATTAATTAATCTACGTGTTTTGATCCTCACAATTCGGATCATTAGTTTAGTCTAATAAAAACTCAAGTGTAGGGATGCAACTATAAATCCCTTTACTATGATGTTATGTTTTGCGAATGGTAGAATAAGAGTTTATGAAAAAAACATAACATACGGGCTACCATCTCGCCTCTATCCTTTATCTTCTATCGTTTAATTTTGTTTAAGTCAAGTATTAAATTAGTTTGTGAGTCGAGTCTTGGCTTAGCAACGCCTCATTTTACATGTAATTAACTTAGATTTTTGAATTGCCATCAGTAAATTCCCCCATATCTAACAAACCCGTGTTTATCCATACCATTACACCTAACATTACAACCCTTTAAAAGCCCTCTTTGATAGTTTATCCTAGGTGCTTACGCCAAAGCGGTGATAGTTTATACATTTTATATTCATTATACACCCGAGAGAGGAGAGAATCTAGACACTATATGTGAGGTGGTAATGTATAATTTCCGTGCTTTATATGACTATTGTAGAGCTTTTATTTGTTGTAAATTAATTTAAACCAATATTAAATGACCCATAACTTGTAAATTGATTAGATAAAAACACATTTACTTGAGGACAAGCAAATCCCAAGTGTAGGGATATTTGATAAGGATTTAAAACATACGTTTTTAGAGGATCATTTAAGCTCTAAACTCATGTATTGGTGATCAAATATTGCCTAAATTCGTTTTTTTTCACTTTTTGGTACTTTTGAAGCAAAAGCTGGAAATCATGCATATTTATACGAAAAGGGATGAAAATGTGAAGAAAACGACCAAGTCATGAAAAAGTCTAGAAAAGAGCTCTAGACGGCGTCACAACTCATAAGGTGACGCCTTCACTTGTTAACGGAGACATCAAGACATCCCATATTTTATTAGAAACGACTCAGTGAAAAAGTAATGAAGTAACAAGTGACGCCATCACTTGTTAGAAGAGCTGGAAGTTTCTGCCAAATTTATAACATGACGGTCCAGGATAATTAAAGAGGGACGGCGTCAGAGATTTCTAGACGGCGTCTGAGACATAAAGCGACCCCGTCGCAACTGTAATTCTATATATAGTTTTAGAATTTTCTGCATTAGTGTGCAACATTTGAGAGTAACTTTGGTGTACGAATTTTATTCGTTTTTTACAGTATTTTAGGGTTTTAACACCCTCTATCCTTAAGAGATAAGTTCCTTAATCTCTTCTATCATTATGTTTGATTCATGCTTGATTATGATTACTTGTTTCTCTATCTTTAACATGTCTTGCTAAATCAACATAGTGTTTGCTTAGATGTAATAAAACCTAGTTGTTAACTATTGATTGCCGTCTCTTGTTTAAGTGGTTGTTACACGTTAGGTTAGGAAAACTTGCTTCTTCCTTCAGTGTTGTGAGCTTGAACGTCCTAAAAAATGAATTTATGTCCTAGAGTGCACTAGTAGACTTTTCGTTGTGTTTATTGCGTGAATTGCGCTTGTTGATAATAGGAGATTTGGGGGAGATAACTTAAGTTACTTGGTGATCCTGATTTTCTAGAGGAGATCAATACATTCATAGAGTTAGGGCATTAGGCACCTCCCTATGACTAATAGAATACAACACGCCAATTAAACAAGGATGTGACAATTCGACTAATCAATAGGAGAGAACTAGTGAGTAGTGAAATCTTAGTAAACACTTTTTTCTATCATAAGAATCCCATTTACTTTTATTTGCAATTTAGTTTTAATTAGTTTAATTAGTAGTTTTAAGTTGTTGATAATAAAAACCCCCAATCTAAATACCGAGATTTTACTTTGCTTTCATTAAATATAAAAAGATAAAAAGAATCATCCCTCACCTTAGACCTATTTGTCATACATCTCGACCTTCCCAACACTATTCTCCTAGACAACGATCAATCCCCCGTGTCTTACCTATACCACACTACAATGGTTAGGTACACTGCCTATGAGGATTGTAAAACTTCTTCGGAGGGTTGCATCCACCGCATCAGTGACAGTGAGCAGTTATTAGCAGTGGACAAGATTAAAGGAGGTGTAGTTGATCCCGTCGTTGTTACAAAAGAGCGAGCAAAACAAAAAAGAAATCAAGGGGATATAGGGAATGAAAATTGTTAGCCAGTAGGATCAAATGATATTTGTGAGATGTGAATGTCGACTAAAAAATTAATTAGAGTTTGGGATCTTGACTATGATACCATGTTAGAGTGTAAATTGTATTCATTGAATAATATCACGAGTCTAATACACTATAAATAATAATCACATCGGCTAGGCCCAATACATGGCCCAATCATAAACTATCTACTAACAACTCACACATGTGACCCAATGGATATTGCCCGAGGTTGGAATCATTAAGGTGAGCCATGTAGCAATTCCATCCGTACCAGATTATGTGGTACCGTGTAGTACACACAAAGAAGATTGAATGACTTTAATTGACATCATAAATAATATAAATACATAGGAATTATAAGTAAATATATAATAACTGAAATTACAAACAGGTAAAACATTCTTATTCAACAGTTACAAACAAGTGAATTGAAGTATGAAAGGATTTAAATGGTAACTTTTATATAGAATCCCATTCCATCCAAATAAAAACCAGCACGACCATAAAACCCAGCAAATGAACCTGAATTTATTGGAAGTGAAAATCGAGTCTCATCCTCTTTACCAAAAGGCCCAACCTTTTTCTTGTTTGTTATAAAAGTTAATGATGAGATTATGTATAACTCGCATAATTTCAGTTGTAACTCCAAGCGTACCAAGTATCTCGATTATTTCTTCATCGACATCAAAGTTGATCTAAAAGAAAAATAAGCCAAGAATAACGTTATTAAAAGTACAAGTATTTAATAGCGATATATTAATCAAGCACGACATCATAAATGCAATTTGTTTTATGAAATTTAGTCAGTTTGTTTGATAAGTAGTTGCGGTTGCACTATATCTAAAAAACCTTTGTCACTATCCTTGTCATGGGTTCACTATCACGGTGATGATCGTATATCTGTAAGAAATATAAGAGGTTTTCCTAAGCAATGGCTATTAAATATCTTTAAAAAGATTAAGCAATACATGAGGCTTTGGGTTGGCTATCACGGTGATGGTTCTGTATATCTGTAATAATATCAGAGTTTCTCACTAAGCAATGGCAATTAAAAATCTTTAAACAAATTAACCAATACATGAGACTTTCCATTTTTATTTTTCCATTTTATATTTATAGAAATAAGAAATGATATGTCCTCTTACAATTAAAATTCTGTTTTCATTTTTATCTTTCTAATTGCAAGATGAAGACACTTGTAAAAACCTATGGTGTAGATAAAGAGGGAGACGATAGAAAGAGAAAAAACGTATTTTATATTTTATTTTTTTGTGTAAGTATGAGGATAAGTAAAAAAGAAATAAAAATGATTAAAAAATGGTGCATATTTATTTTATCTTACTAATTATTGACTATTTGTATTTAAACGAGGCTTTGCATACCGTATCAAATTAATTGTCATCTTTGAGTTTGTACACAATGCAAGGAAAATTGGATCATTATATTTCTTATATAATATAAGATATTCAAAAAGTGAAAAAGAAGGTTGAAAAACTTACTTAGGGCATGTTTGGTTTGTAGATGGGTTCAAATTTGGATTTGGTTTTGTAAAATGTAATTAGGTATAGATTTTTATTTGTTTGTTTTGTAATTGAATGATAGTATTAATATTATTTGTTTTGTAAAATGTAATTAGGTATAGATTTTTATTTAATATTACTATATAATAAAGTCAACCCATTTGATTATATTATTTTAATATGTAGCCAGATATAAGATTTTGTGAAAGTTAAAAGTAAAAGATATAATAAATAATAAGAGGATAGAAGAGTTACACGTGTAACTATACATATGTTATATGTGTAAAAGTCAACAATCCTAATGGAAATGTCAAAAAAACCAGGGAGACATAGTGACTTTTACGGAAACCCCTTTATAAGGCTATCGGTTACTATTGTGTATCCTCTCAACTCAAACCAAACAATTTTTATTTCTTTAAAACTTTTCCCTAAATCCCAATACCTCATAACAAACGGACCCTTAGATTAATGGGAGTGTATCATTTTGACTACCTGGCCAAATTGAACATTCTCATTGGCCAAAATTAAAATTGGTTTAAATTTGGTCAAACTCATTAAATGTTTATCAAACAAAATAAATATGTATAAAGATACATGTGTCAACTTTGTAAAAAGACTTATAAAAAAAGGGTTAATTAATAAAACTTTAGTTGTTAAACTTAGATAAATATATGGACTTAAGTATACTTATCAATTCACATGTTTTTAATACTTTATAAATTCAATAAATACCCTCATATACTTTTTATTTTATAAAGAAATACAACATATATATGTTGTTGTTATTATTATTATATATTAAATTAATGCATTTGTACAAAAGAAAGCATGATTTAATGTGACATGTAAATGAATACATGAGATTATACATATAGGAACAACTCGTGTCATTCTTCTTTTTAAGATTAAGTTAGGATATATGTAAAATTATTATTTTTTAACTATCAACATTCAATAAGGACTAATGTATTCCTCTTTACAAGTTTGACTCGCGCACGAGTTTAAAATTAAATACAACCTAAATTATTATTAACAGTCTTATAAATGTCAAAATGAAGTCACGTCCTCACCGGTTACTATAAGATGAAAATAAATAGACGAGATTGTACATATAACAACGACACGTATTTTTTCAAGGGTCCTTATGTACTACTAAACACACATAATGTCTAGAACATAATATCAACAATTAAATTTAAACAAGATCAACATAAAGTCAAATCATCCGTACAACAAAAATCTGTACATAATATTAATCGATATAAACACATAATGAAAATATGTAATAGTTCGTGCATAAACAGTATTATAACTATATAAGTATTAAAATTTCAATATAATTTTAAAAAAAATCTTAAATATTAAAAACCAAATTGTCATAATATTTAACTTTAAAACAAATTATTGAAATATTATTACTCGTTATTGTATATGCTCAAATCCGCACGTGCACGAGTTCTAAAACTAGTTATGTACTAATAAAATCATTTCAACCTTAAGAAATATGTTGATTGATTGAATTTGATTTTTTTTTTTTTTTTTAATTATCTTGAGACGAAGCTAAACATTTAAGTTGAAATGAAAGAGTAAAATATAGGAAACTATATTGTAAAGAGTGAATATTTAACTAAGAAGATTTTAAGTGAGAATATTCATTTTAAAACCAAGTTATTTTATTATATATCTAATCTTTTCATAGATCTAATTTTTTATAGATCAGTAGCGTATTTTATGAAGTTTTTTTCTAAAATCCGCGTCGAAGGAGGGAAAAACATGTGATTAGTTATCTATTATTAAAGATATATATATATATATATATATATATATATATATATATATATATATATATATATATATATATATATATAGTAAGAGAAGATATAAATTGGATAAATAGATTTTTAATTGACTAATAAGAGAGTTCAATTGAAAAGAGAAAACCTAGAAAAATGTTTTTAAAATTTGCGAAAATTGCGAAACTTGTCCTCGAAAAAAATTGCAAATATTGTCCCTAAACTTTCAATTTTCTAAAAGTAATGTGCTTTCACGCACTTTTGTAGTTGCAAATTTTGTTTTTGGACTAACGATCGTTTTTTATTTTCAACTTACTTTTTATTCATCTTTATACTTTATTAAACCATAAAATTTAAAAATACATGCATATTATCTATGAGAATAAAAACCAAGCAGTAGCGTCGAAGGAGGGAAAAAACATGTGATTAGTTATCTTTATATATATATATATATATATATATATATATATATATATATATATATATATATATATATATATATATAGTAAGTATCCTCAAAATTTTCACACTTTCTCAAGTGCCCTCACCCACTTTTTAGATTTTTATACTTAGAAGTGGTTTCTTTTGATCTAATTATAAGAAGATATAAATTGGATAAATAGATTTTTAATTGACTAATAAGAGAGTTCAATTGAAAAGAGAAAACCTAGAAAAATGTTTTTAAAATTTGCGAAAATTGCGAAACTTGTCCTCGAAAAAAATTGCAAATATTGTCCCTAAACTTTCAATTTTAACGCAAGTAATCAGCATTTACAAATTTTGTTTTTGGACTAACGATCGTTAGGAAATCTCATTAAATGCCGTGTGAAATGACTAATTTACCCTCCTTTTCTTCAATAATCGCAAATCCACCCTTTTTCTTTCTTTCCCGCACCTATGCAAAATTACTTATTCACCATCCAAACCTTAAGGGACAAAATTCGTGATACAACTTTCTTATAAAACTGCTTCATTTGGGGCTGACACAAACATAAAAACATCGTCCCTAACGTATAACGCATACAAACATAGACCCTAATTGGTTGTTTAGCCTGTACAAACCCTAATTTTTTAACGTGGATGGTGGTCAAACTGGAAGCGGGAATGGGGTTGTGGTAAAGAAAAACAGAGGGAGAGGGAGGCCTAGAAAACATGGTCCGCTACCCACGCATTCGGTTGCACCCCCTAACCCGAGTACCCCAGCACAATCCTAGCAGAGAGGAAGCCCATTGGTAGTGAAAGTATGTGTGAGTATTTGGTGTTGGTAAGTTTATTTTTTTCCTTTATGTGTTAAAAATTGGCTTAGTTTGATTTTGGTAATTATATTTGACTGGGAGTAATGCCAAAAAGTAGTATTGACTGAGTTTGTAATTTTTTTCATAGTACTTTCAAGTAATTTACGTTGTTTATTTAGTTCTTTAATATGTTAAAAATTGGCTTAGTTTGATTTTGGTAATTATATTTGACTGTGAGTAGTTAATAATAATGCTTAGTTGCTCGTGTTAAGTGATCACATCTAGTCTTGGTGAATGGTTAACAAGTATAGTCCTGGTTCATGTTTCATGTGGGAATTAGTGATCACATCTAGTCTTGTTGGCTATCTTTATAGATGACAAGAAAAATGCGGAGAGTGTTTGTGTTCGTATGTAAAACAGGATTGCAATACTTGAACATAATTTATACAGGGCAAAAATCATGAAAGGTTAATTTTTTCAACCTCTTATGATGTAATGTAGATACTATTATTTGAGTTTGTATTACAGTTCTGCTATCTTGAATTATCTTTGAAAATATCATATACAAGGTTGGGCTTAAACTGATTGAATGTTTGGCGGATGATGAAGAAGTATGGTGTAACCTGGGGTAAAACTTTAATGATGAATTATTGGATCAGATGAAAGCAAGATATGGGCCATACAAAACCATCACAGAGGAAAATCTAGATGAATTTCTTGGTGAACTATTTATGAGGACAAGGACTGAAATGATAGGTAAAAGTATTGAACCTTTTATAAGGGAGTTTGGAAAGGGAAATAAGTCTTATTTATTTCATTTTGGCTATCTTTATAGATGACAAGTGAAAGGCAAAAGTGACTGCAGAGCTTGCTGAGGATCTGTTTATCAGCAAAAAGAATGTAATGCTACAAGGTAAATATATTGAATCTCTTAAAGGGGTGTTTGGAATATCTTTCTACCTTATACATGTTATTGATTTAAATATTGTTCTTTGAAGTGACTATTACAGCTTGTATTACAGTTTTCCTTTGTTGTATAATCTTTGCAGTTTTGGATCTTAACACTTTCAAAGACTCGATCGGAAGACGCTCTCGGTGTCATCGGTGAGGGTACCCGAAACAGAGGAAGGAAGGCGATGATAAGCGGAGGAAGGCAAGGGTAGATGAGGCACGAGTGAGCGAGAGGAAGGCAAGGCGGATGAGGTACCAGTGAGCGGAGGAGGCAAGGCCTAGAGTATAACCAACATGCATCCTTGGCTTAACACCAAAGTTGAAAGAACCAACTCACAAAAGAGGTTCTAAGTGTTGTTCATTGCATTCCAAAAAGAGAAACTAAATGCAGGATAATGGTCCTTGTTTTGTGTTGTCCTTTTGTATGTAGTATGCTATTTTAAGACATTTTTAGTTAAGATATGTAAGACATGTTTATGCAATTTGTTTGCTTAATCTTTTAAGACATCCTTTTGCTTAAGCATTTTGCATGAGCATTTACATATACAGTTTAGGGGGTGTTTGTATATATTCATGTTTATGCAATTTGTTTGTATATACTTTCTCCTCTAGGTAGCCTTGCTTCAATAGTTAAACCAACCATATTTTGAACTTCCATATAACAGCCAATGCATCTCATTTTAGTTGATTGGTTGCTATCATCCAACACCCCCACATCTGTATCAGTACCATCCATATTGTTTTTCTTCATTTTTTTTACTTGAACGGTGTGCCATACTAGCTCGTAGGAGAATTTACTTCAAGAGTAACACACACTCTTTCTAACCTACTTTCAATTAACTTTTGTGTAGTCAAGTATAGGGTCAGGCTACTTTGAAATAAACCTGTTTGACTTTCTTTGTGTGAGGTAAATGAGTATTAACTTCTCACATTTACACACAAACCTACCCATTTAACCATCTTCATTTACTTCTCACAATCTCACACAAACATACCAATCTCATATCATCAACCTTGTTCATCAAACTCTTAGCTCACCATGGATGCACAATCCAGAAAGTTAGCAACAAACAGTCACAACCATGCGGTCCGTTACCCATTGAAAGTAGGAGGCTCTCAAGCATGGTATGTCTCCGCAGACCAAGCAGAACCACACGTATCTATATGTCAATGTTGCAAAAATACATTTCAGGTTCGTGAGGAACTACGCGTGTTTAAGGAAGAGGCGCGCTCAATGTGGACATCGATTAACAACTTAATCGTCCAAGTCATGGAGGAAAGAGTCAAAAACCATGAAAGTCATCATATCTATGTTATGGTTGTATTCATTTCAGTTTAAGTATGTTTGAAGTACCTCTATAACATGGTTATATTTATATTAGTTTATGTAATATGATATGTTTTCTATCTATGATATGGTTGTATTAATATGTTTTAAGAACATCTATGTAATATGTTTTATTTCAAATCTAGATGTGATTTATTGTTGGAAATATGAACACAATTATGAATTTAACACGTTAACCTATAATGCTTCTAAAATTTAATACTGGCTCTTCGGTTTCCCCATTATTTGTGTATATATTCGTTCCATAAACATGTTGCTGCATACCCATCTTAGATCATCAACCTTGTTCATCCATCACATTCAAATCTGAGTATGTCGACCGGAAACAAAAGAGCAAGAGATGATGCATATGTAGTTATCGAAAACAATGAAGCACATCAACTCAAGTATGTTACTGATTCCGTTTATCTTTAAATGGTTTTCTATGGTTCTATATCCATGTGATTTAGTCATTCAACATTCAGAAACAACATAAGGAAGATGTAAAGACAAACCCACCTAGTTAACCAAAACAATCGGCCAAAGTCAAGGCATCGAGGATAAAAAAACCCTATGCCATTCGATGAAAGCTTCTATTATGAACTAGAAACTGCTTTGGAGCAAAAAAGATGGAAAGAGGAAGAAGAAAGAGAAGCCATGTTAAAAGAGCATGGTGAAGTGGCAAAGGAGAATTGGAAAGAAGTGGCGGCAGTTAGAAAATTAGAAAAAAAATATACTAAGGATACTGAAATTTATGAATGTTTAGAAACATTAAGTTATTATGATTTGCATTTGTCATACTTTTCAGATTAATTGCCTTATGAAATGAAGCAAATTTAGATGATCATTTTTATCTTCATGTTCCTAGTTTTGGGTTCACTTGCATGTTTGCATATGCCTTTGCATTTAGAGGTTGTTTGGATTTGACAAGTTTGACTTTTACAAGTCTACAAACACCCAAAACATGAATGATCGAGTAATCAAACTGTTTCAATACATCTTTAGTATTCAACTTTATGTTTAATACATTAAAGTCATTTTAATTTGTGGCATGCAACTGTTAAACACAATCTAATTATGTTTGGAACTGCATTTTGCCTATGCAATATTACTTTGACTTCTAAAAGTCAACATAGACTTTTGTTACAACTTAATCAAAATCGGAAAATGAATCAGATACATAGCCAATACACCCAAGTTCCCAAACTTCCTCTCGTTCTTTCCTAAGTCTCTCCTCCTCCTCTTATTTAGCCCTTGCTTCTTCTGCCAGTGTTTGTAACAATGCTTCTTCGTTTAATCTCATTTGATGTTCATGTTCCTCAATAAGATATCCACCATCCAGCCACTCTTATTCAACCCATTCTTCTTCTAATAACAATTCCATTATTTCTTCTTCGTCTAACATTCCCCTACCAGCTACCCTACTCCCATTCCCATAAAGTGTATCATTGTGGAAAACCTTAACTAAGTTTTTCTTTGTAATGTTAAGATAATAGAGTGAATGGAGTGATCGATTAGGAGAAAACACTGAAGCGTTATGAAGAATCACAACAGCTCCTACAATAATATCCTTTCCATAACCCCCCTCCTCGTTAATGATTTTTTTATGTATTGCACCAGGTATTGAACCTGATAGATCTTTGAGAGGTACTGTAAGATCGCCAAGGGCATTTGGACATGACTTGATTATTGCAACAACTTGATCAACTTTACCATTATTGATAAAGCTCTTGATATCACCTAAACATCCAAACACAACCCTCCATTAACATTCACAAACTCAACCGCGCTAAGCCATGACCCACGTGAAAAATCCTCATCCTCACCCACATCCTCAACAGCTTTTCTAATATACTCTTGTGTCAAAATACACACTCCTGCCCACCTTCGCTAATATTTGCTTGTTTACGACGCTTAGCCAATTGAACAATACCATCGAACCGGGTATTATCCTAACCTCCTTTTGGTGTTGTTAAATATATAAACGTTTTAAAAATTATGGAAATTGAAGATTTTACACTTATTCCATATCAACGTTTATATATTTAACGATAACTCCATATGTTTAAAACTTTTCTTTTATAAACAATAACTACTACTAATATTATTACCATTTTCTTATAATTAGTATTATAATTATAATAATTATTAATAAATTAATCATAATAATAAAAACACTTTCAACATACGCCTACATGTTATTGAGTTTATGAGCTAGATTAAATATAATATATATAAACATTTTTCAATAAATTTGAATTATGTTGATGTATCAAATTAAATTATTTAAACAATAAAATTATTAAATAAAAGTGATTATATTTTCAAACCAGAGCAAATATAGTTGAAATATTAGTATTAGTTATAGTCATTGTTCGAACCTAATATCGTTTAATAACACGTGCATACGGGTCAATAACCGAATCTGAATAACTACAAATGAGAAAATGAAAATAACTATAATGGCGTATTTAAGATGTATCAACTTGACTTATATGCATTTATATCTACTTAGATGCTAACTAATATATTTCTCAATAAATAATAATGAAATGCATATACATATATATTAGATGATTTTCATCAAATTAAGTAAATATTATTTTTCATCCTCTACATATCAAATGTGTTGCTAACACTATTTTTCATTATTTTAACTTCAAAAATCACTTGCGGAACTGATTAGAATGCATGTAAACAAATAAATTAATAGAGATACATTTAATTTAACTCGATACATCTTAAATAATGGTTACAATATTTCTTATTGTTTTCAATTTTATGTTCCTTTCTCACTATATATATACCTTGGATCCTTTCCCTTTAGTTGGTTTATATAATTATTTAATCACAAATGCTAGCAACAATATAGGTAACTATTTAACTTTGCAAAAATCTGATAATATTAAAACATAGGTATAAACAAACTCTCTTATGAATTATATTTCTGTTTGAGAAATTCTAGATATGATTATTAAATTTGGGTAATTCTATGAGCTTTTTTGTTAATTATTGTATGTTAAAATGAGATAGAAAAGAGGTTGAAAAATGAGTGTCTGCAGGATTTTTGTGCAGTAAGTGTAGAATAAGGGTGTTTGGATAATGTTTGTGCTGTCATGGACCATTGATGTTATGAAATATATATGTCAAGGTCATTTAATATTCCACGAAATTAATTATGTAAAGAAAATTATCACCTCAGAAAGTCGGCCACCACTGGAGCCACCGGTACCACCATGCTGTTGAGAAGACATCAATGAACCATTAGAATCTTGAGTTGTAAAACGGACAGAATAAATCCAGTCCTCGTGATCTATTGTTATCCTCTTAAGCTTTCGATTGTTGTCAAGTTGCAACGACCATGGAGATCCACTGCTGCTTGATCCCCATATCCGGGTGGCTTTTAGACAACCCTTGCATCAAATACCACAAAGTTTATGATTATTGCTTGATCTTATTTAAAGATTACATCATATTGATCATCAACGTACCGTTTGAAACTCCAAGGCACTTTGTAGTTCTTGGACGATTGATGTCATCGTTGGTCGTTGTTTTCGATCATCATTGAGGCACTGATAAGCTATTTTGGAGAATGTTTGTAACGTATGTGGCTTCATTTGTACTAGTAGACTGGTCATGATTATTTCGTCTAATCTTTCTTCTTTATAATGAAGTTTCGCCAATCTAAACAAAATCTACGTACATCATTATATTCTGAAATCACTGCAAGCCTTCCGCATAAGACTTCAAATAGTACAACACCGAACGAGTAGACATCAGACTCTTTTGTAAGTACACCGTCTCTAAATATCGTGGATCAACATAGCCATAAGTGCCAACATCATTCGTGCCAAGAAATGGGACTCTTGATTCGTATAACCCATTTTATACCATCCAATATTCGAGATCTTTGCTTCCCAGTTCACATCTAGCATAATATTAGAGCTTTTGACGTCGCCATGTAGCACCTCGTGCCCCTTTCCCACGCCGCTATGAAGATACTCGAGTCCACGACCCGCACCAAGACATATACGTAGACGTTTCTCCAACGTGAGGTTTGTATCGGCTAGATGCAAATCAAGGCTTCCATGAACCTCGTGCTTGTAGAGCTCTTCATCAGTGAATCCAACAAGAGGGACAATGTTGTCATGTTTGTAACTAGAGAGCATGCCTAGCTCGGTTGAGGACTCGTTACGATCCTCTCCACAAATCTTCTTGTCCAGCCGTTTTACCATGTTCGTGGTGCTTGAGTGATCACCTAGCTGACCACTGTAGACCGTCCCAGATCCACCATGACTGATGAAATTATCCTCGGAAAATTTGTTGGTGGCTACTTTTATGTCTTCAAGGTGGGTCTTGAGGCGTTCTACTTCTTCAAGATGTGCCATGATATATGGTTTCTATTTTTTTATTATTAAGGTATTACTAATATTGCAAGAATATGAAAGCTGAAAGAAAATGGCAATCTCGAATTCTCGATATCGCTCCCCTTTTCAACTTAAGAAAAAGAATAGTCAAAGTTTCATCTCTTTCTTTTTAGGGTAAATGGCAAATCTTGTCCCTAATATTTTCAAAAATTGCAAAGAATAGTCAAAGTTTCATCTCTTTCTTTTTAGGGTAAATGGCAAATCTTGTCCCTAATATTTTCAAAAATTGCAAAGAAATCACCGAAAGAAAAGATTTCCAACAATGTCCTTGAAGCTTATGTGGCACTCATTTTAGCCATCAAAAGCTAACAATCGTTAGTACCCCCTCTCCAAACCCACGCTAAGTGGCCTCATCCGATTAAGGACATAAGGGTATTATCGTCATTACACGTTTCCCTCTTAGTATACTCACCTGTTAAATATCACATAACCCAATAAACCCTTATAACTATTTTGATCTAAACCTTAGTTTCATTTTCTTCCCTAAAGTTGTTAAACACGATCGACAATTAACAAGATCTAGAAAATGGTGGCATGTCCGGTTGGGGAAAATCGCGCACGAAGTTCCATGATCCCTGATCTAGCTGGTGTTTATGGTAAGTTTGGTTCTGTTAATTGTTATGGATTTTAGTTCAATATCATGTTAACTACATGCATATATATATATATATATATATATATATATATATATATATATATATATATATATATATATATATATATATATATATATATATATATATATATATATATATAGATTATATTATATACAGACACTTTAAAAGAGGATACAATAGCACTAATAAAAGTAAGACATGTGTCTTTTAAATTAATAAAAAGCAAAACTAATTAATATATGTTTAGGGGTATTTTGGGGTTTGTACTTGTTTTAAGGTATGAGACTGTCATCCTAGTTCCTATATGAACCGCTCCATTAACTCCTAAAAACATGTTTATCACAACAAAAAACTTTTCAAAGAAAAACTATTCACGTCATTGTGAGTAATCCTAGCCAATTTGATTCCGTTCATGTGTTGATGTTATATATATATATATATATATATATATATATATATATATATATATATATATATATATATATATATATATATATATATGTGAGGTTATGTCAAGAACCAAATAAATTGCGAGAATCATGAGAACTAACTTTTACTCATAATAATGCATATTGTACATCATATCAATGCAAGATGGCATTTTTGAAAATATTCAACTTATTTTAGGAAAAATAAATTAATAAAGGGCATTAAAGTAATTTAGGTTTAACACAAAATAGAGTGGACCCGTGAATTGTGGATCAGTTACAATACTTTTCAAAACAATATCTTTCTTCATCAATTCTCTTTCTCTTGGTCACACTAAAAAACCCTAACCCAACCACGCTTCTATCTTTCCGTTGTCAAAGTCACCGAAAAACTAACTCACACTATAACCACACTAATCATCATTTTACTTATTCATTCGTTTGTGATGATGCTTTGTGGTTTTAAACCAATGTAATAATGACAAGGTTAAGTTCTTCAATCAATTCCTTATAAATGATTGTTCAAGGTATGATCTATATTGTTCGTTTAGTATTTTCTATTTTAAATCTAGTTTTGAAACTAATCAATAAACTTATTCAACTATTTTTTATGCTTTTTAATAGATCTCTATTTTGTTTTAGAAATTAGTCGTCGGAGTTATTTCACCGCCGATCTTGCTTGAATTTTTTTCGTCGTCGTTGCTACCTCCCTCTGCCGTCGATGTCGGATTCTATTAGTGTAGTGTTGGTAATTTTGGGCCGTCTCGGGGATTTTGGGTGCCTGGGCGTAATTAAAAATGGGGCCTCTTAAAGAAAAATATGAGAGTAAAGCGATCGTTATCGATGTTAAAAATAAAGTTAGAAATATCCAAATATACTAGTCGATGCTAAAAAGGTTGTAAATTTTCAAAAATACTCTTACAAAGACTAATTCATCACCTATGAACATCTTTTCTAATGTCTCAGATGCCAAAAACTATAAAAAAAATTAAAGATTATTTATAAAGTTTGTAAATTTGTGGGTATGTTATTGAAAGTATTCATGGTGCTAGCCTTAGGGCATGTTAACCTCTCTAATAGCATGTTAACTGTTGTATTACAAATTTCAACTCCAAACAACATACAACTAATTAAAAAGTTGATTTAAATAGTAATAATTGACAATGAATCAATAAATTGTAACATTAAAGAATAAAGATTAACCCTAACAGACTGAAAATCTTAACTAAAATTTCAAAGTAAGAAAATAAAGGTTTACCTTATATTAGCCAAAACAAATAAAGTGTGGACCGATGCGATCAAAACTATCGTCTGACTTTTTTCTTGTTTGCGAGATGTGTATACTCGTATGAATATATAGAGAGTAAAATCTAAATGACAGATGCATTGCAACAACATGTATTATCCTTTTTTGGGCTTTAAACTAGGAATGTAATATGTATATATCATTTGGGCTTTTTATAAATTTGGTGCCCCTCTAAATTATGGGGCCACACAACTGATAGCCATGTTGCCTCCTTATATCCGGCCCAGTAAATTTGTTAGTAATTTTTCATGTAATTTTGTAGGGGTTAATATACAAAATGTTACTAAACTTTCAAAAAATTTGTCTAAGTCACTAATGTTTGTGATTCGTCATCTGCGTCACTATACTCACGGTTTTTCACATATGTTACTAAACCTTTTATAAGTGTCACCCTAGTCACTCGAAGGATTGGTAACCGGTTGTGGCCAATACATAACTAAACCTATACAAACAAGTCATTTAAACTTTATGAAAAATTTGTCTTAAGTCACTAATGTTTCATTCGTCATCTAAGGTACTAAACTTTTCTAAAAATTTGTCCTAAGTCACTAATGAAAAATTTGTCCTAAGTCACGAGTGTGGCACATGTTATTGAACCTTTAAAATTTTACGTTTACACGATTTTATACACCTTTATACGTTTTATTCATTTTATTTGTTTTATCGTTTTGTGTTTTCATCCGTTTTATCGTTTTGTCCGTTTTATACGGTTTTGAACCTTTTATACGTTTTATTCGTTTTCATACGTTTTATTCGTTTTCATCCGCTTTTATCGTTTGTCTATTTTTACGTTTCGTCCATTTTTCTTATGTTTTTGCCCGTTTTTCTATGTTTCATTCGTTTTCGTCCCTTTTTTATGTTTGAAAACATAAGAAAATAGGCGAAAACGTAAGAAAAACGGACGAAAACGTATAAAAACGGATGAAAGCGAATAAAAACGGATGAAAACGAAAAAAAACGTATAAATAATGTATAAAACAATATAAAAACGGATAAAAACGAATGAAAATGAATAAAAACGTATAAAAGGTGTATAAAATTGTATAAAACGTATAATTTTAAAGGTTCAGTAACATGTGCCACAACTCGTGACTTAGGACAAATTTTTCATTAGTGACTTAGGACAAATTTTTCAAAGTTTAGTACCTTAGATGACAGAATGAAACATTAGTGACTTGGACAAATTTTTCGCAAAGTTTAGTACCTTAGATGACATGTGCCAAAACTCGGTGTGTATACCTTAACCGTAACAACCGGTTGTTTCACTATTGGTATCCACGATAACAGGTACACGTAAAGTATAGTAACCTAGATGACAAAAGATAAACATTAGTGACTTAGGACAAATTTTTGAAAGTTTAGTAACTTTTTGTATATTAACCCATTTTGTAGCTAAAGCTTTGTTATAGTTTTGTTGGTAAATTACTCTTAGTGTAAACTTATTGCTCAATTTTGTTACTAACATTTGTGATTTTAGATCTTGTCGTAAAACTGTGATTAAAGAAGTTGCAAATTTTTTTGTTGTGCTTGATAATTTTTATGATTGGTTAATCACTTTTTCATTTTTTTTGTAGAAATGGTTATCGAAAACGGGTTCCAAAATGGTCAGCCGAAAATTATGTGGTTGCACCTACGGCTATGCGAAAATTGATTTGACCACAGGTTTTGGGGTCCAATATTTGATGTCTATCATGGTTTGCACCTCTGCTATGCGAAATTGGTCCACCTTAAAGGTAAAGACTCCTTTTCTTTAAGGTTACTTATCAAAAGATTAG
Source organism: Chrysanthemum lavandulifolium (assembly GCA_022545495.1). Lineage (NCBI taxonomy): Eukaryota > Viridiplantae > Streptophyta > Magnoliopsida > Asterales > Asteraceae > Chrysanthemum > Chrysanthemum lavandulifolium. The sequence continues at coordinate 109,383,190 of CM040241.1, read as the reverse complement.
CAATAAATAAATATGTTACAAACTAAAGTACCTCAACGTGACTCGTTGTATAGCAAGAATGAGATTTAAGACCATGGCCCATAAAATGTATTGTGGTACTTTTTTAGTATCATAAATGGGTGGGCTTCAATATTATAGATGAACTATGTAAATTAAGATGTCATGTGATATAACCAAAGTTTGGTTACTTATAATATTTATGATAACTTGATGGGTCAATTAGACCTATTAGTATGAAGAATGTCAACAGTTGAGTTATATCTTACTAATAAGTGTTGAAACTGGTATGTTTGTAGCTTTAATGATGATGTCATTAGATTATACATGTGCAAATGATACTATCTTTTTTTGTGTGCTTGTTTGGTTATTGAAGATGGTAATAGCATTGAAGACTAACAAGTGATGCACATATAGATGCATGAAGATAATTTGTTGTATAACATTTATATTCTTTGTTAAGATGAGCGAGACGATAAAAACACATGTGCACATGAATAAAAACACATGAATAAATCTGAATTTTGTGGAATATTCTGTAGTTTGTAGCTTTAATGTTGATGTCATTAGACTATACATGTGCAACAGTAGTATCTTTTTTGTGTGTGCTTGTTTCAGGTTATTGAAGATGGTAATAGCATTGAAGACTAACGAGCGATGCACATATAGATGCATGAAGATAATTTGTTGTATAACACTTTTATTCTTTGTTAAGATGAGCGAGACGATAAAAACACATGTGCACAAGGATTAAAAACACGTGTGTAGATTAAAAACACATGTGCACAAGGATTAAAAACACATGTGTAGACTTCATGTGTTCTTGAACCAAGCGAGGAATACATGTGCATGCCTAAAAGATGAACCAACTGTTAAAGACATTGTAGTATGCACATGTGCACACTTTATATATTTGTAATAAAACATATTTATGTAATATTTGTTAATAAAGTTTTGTTATTTGTATAAAATTGTATCGATCTATTAATAAATTTTCTTGTTTGTATATATTTATTTATGTAATATTTTTTAAAGATACATGTGCAAATACAACAATTTTTACGTAATGCAAAACACATGTGCACATATTATTTTAAACACGATAATACAAAAAAAAAAAAAAAAAAAAAAATCTAAAATTTCGGGAAAAACGTTTTTTGTAAAAAAAATAAAAGATAAAATTAAAAGTATTTTACCAAAATACCCTTGAATTAAATATTAAAACTAAATATCCAAAAAGGCGATTGGTTGATGGTGGTTCTCATGATTCGCATTTTATTTGGTTCGAAAATAACCCTTCCCTATATATATATATATATATATATATATATATATATATATATATATATATATATATATATATATATATATATATATATATATACATTATATATAAGAGGCGGCATGCGTCATAATGCCACTTAGCATCCCATAATGCCATGTCATATTTCCATGTCATCATTGTATGTGGCATTTTTTTTAAATGACATGTGACGTTTTAATTAATATATGTACAATTTTTTAATAAATTATAAAATTGCTTTTGTTTTGCTATTTTTAATTTTAAAATTTTTTATTAAAAAGAAGACATTTGTTGGAGTTGAACTTGGGTCATTCATGTTTTTGTAAACAACTTACCACTAGAGTAAATTGTTTTTGATTTATATCTTTCAAATCAATACAAATAAAGAGATTATAAAAAATTCGGAATTTGTATTTTTGGTATGTATATTTTAAAGATAACAATTAAAATAAATTATGATATATATTACTTAGAAGATAAATATACCATATATATTTTTAACCTATTTTATTTTGTATAAATACACCTATTATCTTATTCCTAAACATAATTATCCCTAAAAGTATAATCGACTTCTTAGTTTCTGTGTGAAGAATCCTAATTTTTTTTTATCGAGTTTCGAGTTTAACATGTTTTTTTTCCGACTTATAAGTGTAACAAGTTGATATTGATTATTAGAAATCGTCATGTTATGAATGAGAAGCGTAAATAAATAATATACAAAGTACTTAGCTTACGTTTTAATCTTTTTGTGTATCCTTAATTACAGTATGACTACTTCAATAAGACTATGAATGTGAATGTGACCGCGATAATATGAAATTCAATCTCATGTGGATAATGTACCATAGCAAGAGTTACACAGTGGGCATCCTCGGATAATCCTGTAAAGAGGTATGTTTTCCGTCCCTCTGATCTAAATGAAATCTATCTTCTTGATTTTTAAACCCAAATTTGAGTTTCATATTGATATCATTTTTAATAACAACCATTTAAGCTAATATATCTATGCTTCAGGCAAAAAAAATATCTTAACTTTACTTCTGAACTTTGTTATATCTAATTGATGTTGCATGTTGGACGTTTAGATGTATACGAGGAACTTGGAATTTGGAGCTATAAAAGAATGATATGTTGGAAGATGAACCCACGATAATGAAGTAGGTAACTCATCATATCAGGGATGTTTGGTATTGCTTATTTAAATTGGTTATGCTATTTAACAAATGGTAATTTTTTATTTTTCTTTCTTTCATATTGCAATTTTAGTTGGCTTTTCACTACGAGGACCAAATGGAGATTCACCATCCGAGAAAATATGCAACGGATCAACTCATGAGGTGCGGGACTAAGGTACTATATATTGCATATTGACAATGATCATCCGATTATTACATTTCGTAGTCCTACTACGGTCTAAAATGAATAAACATAAACCCTATCTTCCATCTTGTGATAATGCCATGGCTACAATGAGTATGGCGGTGGAAAAGGATTTGGACAAGCGTCTGACTGCAGCAACAACAAACAGTCAAGACCTTGGTTTATATATTAATGGGTTAGTTAGGTAAATGTTTCATACACAATGGGTCAAATGGAAAACAAAAAGCGGAAAGTTACACCTATTAACATATACAAGGGTTCATGGGTCGATAAACTAGGTGATCCTCCTGGCCTATTTTTTATAGTTGTGTGTCCTTTTAAAAATTTAATCGCCCACTTCCATTATAATACTTCTGAGTTAGTTCAATTATAATTTTAAGTCCTGAATATAAAGATTAAGAAGATTTTTATGAAAATGTATAACCATTCAAACTATTTTGTAAGTGATCTGAATGAATTGTATGAATCTTATGTATTTGTTATTAGACTGTTTATAATTCCATTTGGCCTATCATTGATGCAGGACTCTAAACGCTCATACCTAATTATGAACAATGTGAAAACTTCATACGTTCAAGCCTTTTAAATATGGGATCACCACCAACTGCTGCGCCATGGAAACCAAAATGCAGTTTATTCGACAACAACCAAATTATTATGATTCACTATGTACTCATTGACATCCAAGGTTTGTTCATCTCTACTTCCTTAAATGATCATAAGCCACATCACCAACAGCGATTACTATGGGATTAAACATGGGCTAGAGAGTTAATACGGAGTTATTTATATTGTAGGGTATGCACTTACGATTTCACAAGAAAGTTATTGTGAAGCTTAGATAATATCAATTTGAATTTCCAACTATCTAATATTGAGGAATTGTGCTTAATTTTTATACAGGCTAATGTTGAGCAATGCCAATGAAGCTTCTAATAGGTTTGTTATTCGAAGTCTGACAAGGTGTTCTAGACACAAGGAGTGCTTGAATAGACATCCAATAAGGTCAATTGAGGAGATCAGAGACGATTAATGAGCTTCATACTATGCTACAATGTTGTTTGAGAACTAAAAATAAATAACTATTTACTTTGTGTCAACATGCTTTTAAATATACATTTAGTTGCCATTGCATATCTATTTCAATACTTCACAATTAATAATTTTCGCATACTATAGATTTTTGTAACTTTTTTTTACTGATATCTTTTTTAAACAAGCCACTAAACTATTGAATTTTCATATTTCGATAATTACAGGACAAAATGAGCCGTTAAAAATGTCTGTTTGAGAAAACCTTGCAGACCATGAATTGGACTCCTTTAAAGTCAATTATAGTCTTCGATTTCTCTGCTCATATAAGTTCATGATATAATTACAATTCATTATATAATCTAAAAAAGTATAGTTTTGATACAGACCTTGGCACCAACTTCATCGATCATACCAGTGAGCTTGGATGGAAAGAGTGAGGATTTTACAATCCTCTCCATGTTTTAATATATTTTTGATCCATCCGCCTAAACTAATCTAAACTTTATCTTTGTTTAGGGATCAAAGAATCCGCCAATCGTAGTTGATCCGTGGCTTTACTTAGCATGGCGAACCCAAATCTTCCGTGCCATCGAAAACGCCAATGCCCAACGCTTTTAAAGTTTGTGCGGGGAAAAGTCTCCTTCCTCTTTTGTGAGTAAGCTAGAGGTGCCACAATATGATCCATTTACTTGTGAATGGGTCGACTTGATTGTTTTTAACATTCAAATAATAAATGGGTTGAAACTTGAAAGTCCCTAAAGAAAGCTAAAGATCAATCTAAAACTCCTAGATCGATCTGTTTGAAAAGATATTTAGCTTCAGAATTGTTTTAAGAAATTAAAATTTTTGGATAGTGTGTTTCAAGTGAACTCGTGCAGTTCTGGAAATACAGAAAATATCCATGGGCAAACTCACCAGGTCACTTCAATGTATAAAACGCCGTTGCAGTTCCAAAAAACATATTAAATATCGTCGAGGGTTCAAGTCCCAATTGGGACAAATGTGGAAATTAGATTTAGTGTAGGTGTGTGTGAGTTTGCCTTTGATAAATTAATATCAACTTCGGTATTGTTTCGGTGATTAGTGTTGGATAATAGGTAGAATAGAAATGTCGAACACGAGGAGCCATTCTTTGCATGAAAGCGTGAATAGGATGAAGATGGTAAAGCCATTGTTAAGCCCCTTAGTAACACATGTTACATTCCTTTTATACAATTATGTATATACATTTGTATATTCTTCCATGTGCTCCATAATCGAGTTATAATACTGAAAGTAATATGAATAAAGGGTACCTTTTCTTACCACATATTGACTATCGTGTTTGATGAATGTAACTAAGTCTATGAATCAACTTTCTCATACTACCCGCCACCACTTACAATCTTTGTTTCACAACTCAGACATGTTGAATCTTGGCACCAACTTTTGCAAAGAATAAAAGTTTTTGTTAATCTTATTTGCTTAGTTGATGCTTTTTTGTTCTTATCACTTCCTTTTGTTTTCTTATTTTAATTGTTCCTCTAACGCTTTATATCTATTTAAAATTAGACCAATGATAGTGCATAGTAGGTGATATTCCATTTAATAAGGGTGAAAAGGGGTTATGGGTCGAATAAATTAAAAATTAGAAACTCATGAGTGACCACCACCATGAACTTATAAATTAGTTCCAATCGAGAAAACTTGATATGTTTGTTTCGCTATAGATAACAAAAGGTACGATGTTGTAAAACAGATCGACCCGATCTTCGTGGACAATGAAGGGTGTGTTTCTCGGAGATTAAAGGTTTTTCGACAAATTGGATGTTCTACCTCAAGGTGAGCTTTAAGCTGCAGCTTTTGTGATGGATTCCTCTTTGCCATTAAAATGTAGCTCTTATGCATGCTTATTCGTTCATCACGTAGATATAGGAACTAGGGATGATACAATTGAATCAATTGAAAGTGGTTTGAGCTTGATGCTAAGCAGATGATTGTGATCGACAAGCTTATCAATGCTTTAAGGTAATATTCAAATTCAATTATTAGTAAGAACCCAAATCCGATTCTATGCACCCATACAAGCGTAGATCGGGTGAACCGGAACCAAAATTTTGACCTATGAGACCCGATAAATGGATCATGTAGTCCGGTTCTTCGAACAAAGTGTTAATAGGAATTACACTTCCAACTTGTTTGAGGCTACTGATAAAAGCCTAATCCTACCGTGTTTTGCACACTCCTAAGAATCACCGATATAATTAACCCAATTGGTTATTCAGGCTTTCTGGGGATTTTGGTTCGGCTAAGTGACATCTAGCTCTATTAGTTTTCAGTAGATTAAGGGAAGTGGCCATAGCTGAATAGCCCGAAACCTGATTTACTCAACTTTCCTTGGTTGTTTATATTTTATTTATGATATTATTAAATGTGGAGCAGAATTGTGAGCCAAACTAGAGAGTAAAATTGGAGGAAAAGAAATTGCCTAAATCAAGTGAGATGATTGATCAGGCGGAACAAGCTTGTGAGCAACTTCCAAGTGGATAATCGAAAGAAAAGAAACAACCTTAATCAAGTGAGATGATCGATGTCAAGGAAGATGGTAAGCCAAGCCCGAGTATAGAACTGCTTGAAAAGAAACTGGTTGGATCAAGTGACAAAATCGAGGTAGAGCAAGATGGCGAGCGAATTCTAAGTGGAGAGTTGGAAGTAAAGAGACCGGTCATAACTCCGAGAGATGGTTAGTGACTTGCATATAACGTTTTCTTATCTTAATCATTAATGGGTTAAACATGTATGAGTAATTAAATTAGCTTAAAAGGTTAAATATCACATTGGTCTTTAATGCGTTAAATGGGTTAGTGACTAGCAAAATGACTGAAAATCGATAAAATATCATTGTTGCATTCAATGATAAATTAATTTGTGATGTTTTTGAATGTGCAGAACATGACTAAACTGAAGCATGCTATCATCATTCGTGAAATTGGGTTTCTGGATGGAAAACTTTTAGTCCAAAATGGGCCGCGCTTGAAGTACTCATGTCCCATACCATGATGCCACCATGCCAGATGAATACCACCAGCTCCACCACCACAAGGAGTCGCCAGCAAAGGTTCACCCAATGCCAAACAGTGAGTTTAAAAAAAGCAATTTCATACGCTTCAACGAAGGCTTATGGAGAGACAAAGCCAAAAATTAAATAAAGATTTGCTAAGTGAACAACAAATTAGTCCATGGTCTCACAACATTTTTTTTATATTCACACTTTGTATATTTTAATTATTCTATAATTGTTAACTTTCATTTATTTTCATTGATAATGCATTCAATATAAAAATTGGTACGTTTATATCTTATTTTCCGTCAACTTATTTATTTTGCGAGTGCGGTGTGCTTTAGGAGTGTTTGGATATGAGTTTTGTGAAGTTATCATAGGAATTTAAAGAAGCATAATTAGGTATAGCTGAAGTTATTAGAGATATATACATTTATCTAACAAATAGTTATAATTGTTCTTAAATATCTTTTTTTGTAGAGGATGTGTTACTTTTGAGTTCAAAGGCTTCTCAAGTCTGCAATGTGTATTAATCTTATAGGATATATGTTATTACTTACTCTGTATTAGTTTTTAGTTCATAATGTATTATCACCGTAATAATAAACTTATAGGGCTTAGATCATTTAACATTGGTGCAATGGTATCGAATGTGAACACGAAAGTAGATTCACCATTGGATGATTCCGGACATGGGATACATATCGTAAGCAACGCACCGGAGTGTTTGTGAAGAACGCACAAGAGTTTGGTGGTTCTGCTGCTGGTACAGCAGTCGGGGATAGCACCTATGCTCATTTAATCGTCAAACGATAATAATAGAAAAAGGAAGAAGACTACGTACTGCTGATACACCAAAGGTATATACCCTAATGATGAAAGTGGGCTATATTTTTTTACTAATTTACTACGGAGTATAATTTATATGAGGCCTTTAGTAAGCAAGGATTCGTTTTTGTCATTCAGTCTATATGATTTGTTCTGTGATTTGTTAGTTTGAAACCAAAAGCTCATATTTAAATCGTTCTTTTAAATAGTTGAGTCAAAAGTAGCATTGATTTATTTGTTCACCAATTGTATTTTAATGCACAACATATTATGTGATAAAGATGGTAACATATGGTATGGACATCAAACTAAATCTCCAGTGTTGTATACATGTTCATCTTTATGTGCTTTATATGCATTTGTCTCTATAATTTTAAAGCTATTTGATATCTTTGTTGATTTCGAACATTTGTGTTCCATTTCATCAAATGGAAAGCTGCTCACGCTACAGAGAACAAATTAATCATAAGGTAATTTTCCTTATTTTTAAACTCGCGAGATAGTTTTTGGATGTGCTTGATGCTTTTAAAGTTGTACTTAGTATGGACATGCGAGTTCTTTCATTATTCGCCTCCTACAAGACGATGTTGGTATGGATTAGGTTGAACATTAGTTCTTCAAAGTTATTTTATTTCCTTTATGTAAGTAGTGTGTCAAATGTGATTAGAAAAGTATTTTGTTCCAACTAAAAGTTTTAAGAGGTTTTCGCTTAGAATATCGATATGTGTTTTGACACGATAAGTCATAACTTTGAATTAAATGATTCATGAGTAAATGAGTTATATTGCCCCTATAGTATTTAATATTCACTTATCTCTTCAACAATTAACTTCGAGGAGTTTATGTGATGTTAGAATTAATTTTGAAGTTGTCAAGGACCTGCTCAATTGTTCTTTTCTTGGTAATTTCTCCCCAAATCAAGCATCCTCTTTCCTTTCCTTAACTTTTGAGCATTATTGTCTTTTTATTACATGCATACAATTGTTTAGTTTGTAATGAAGCATGAATGTGGAATAATAATGTTAAATTCGAAATTTATTACTCTGCAAATTCAAAGATAATATGACTACCTATGAAGGAATCAATCGAAAGTTGTAAGAGGTTTAAGTTGTACTTAGTATGCACATGCGAGTTCTTCTCGTTGTTCGCCTCTACAAGACGATGTTGGTATGGATTGGGTTGGACATTAGTTCTTCAAAGTTCTTTGATTTCCTTTATATAAGTAGCGTGTCAAATGAGATTAGAAAAGTATTTTGTTCCAACCGAAAGTTGTAAGAGGTTTTCTGCTTAGAATATACGAGATGTGTTTTGACTGATAAGTCATAACACGAATTAAATGATTCATGAGTAAATGAGTTAACTTGCCCCTATAGTATTTAATATTCACTTATCTCTTCAACAATTAACTTTCAGGAGTTTATTTGATGTTAGAAGTTGTCAAGGACTGTGCGACCGTTCTTTTCTTGGTAATTTCTCACCAAATCAAGCATCCTCTTTCCTTTCCTTAACTTTTGAGCATTATTGTCTTTTTATTACATGCATATAATTGTTTAACTATAATGAAGCATGAATGTGGAATAATAATATTAAATTCGAAAGTTATTACTCTACAAATTGATATAATATAAGCGCCTATGAAGGAATCAAGTATGCGGGAATCAAGTCAACTGGATACATTTGAGAAAATAAGCGGGCTTCACTAAATCTTGAAAATGGTTATCGTTCTAATGGAAACGTAATCTAGAGGAGGGCAAAGAGCTTTGTAAGTGTGAACCCTGACGAGGCTGTTGCTTATGGAGCAGCCATTATGGCTACAAATTTAAGTGGTAACAGTGATAAGAGTGTCCGTGAATTATTACTATTGGATGTCACCCCTTTATCACTTGGTGTACCACTAGATGGAGATGTATTCAGTGTTGTGATCCCGCGAAACTCTCCAAAACCTACAAAGAAAGCCAAAAGATATATTACAGTGGCTGACTACAAAAAATCTGCAAATATTGAGCTGTATCAAGGGGAAAGAGCCTGGTCTACTGATAACCATTTTCTGGGAGAATTCATCATTTCTGGAATACCACCTGCTCCAAAAGGAGTTCAAAGAATCAACGAATGATTTGAAGTAGATGTGAATGGTATCCTCATAGTCACAACTGAGATATTATCAATAGGTAAGACCAAGAAACTCACCATCATGAACGTAAATGAAGAATCTCCTTAAAAGAGATACAAAAGATGGTAAAAGATGCTGAGAAATACAAATGTGAGGACCAACAATTCAAGAAGAAAGTGAATGCACACAATGCATTAGAGGATTGCTTATATGACATGAAGAATAAGATAAATGACTGCAATATCAAGAAGAGGTTGCGACTAGAGAGCTTGATGAAAATTGAGAATGCTATTGCAGACACCACCGAAAGTGGCTCAAGGACTATGACAATGCATCCGTCGATGATCATGATAACAAGAAGGCACGTCTTGAATTTTTTTACAAGCCACTGTTTTAGGTATCAGACTATGGTCGTTGAACACTGTGAATCTAAGCTTTCACTCTTTTGGAATCATTTATGCTTTTTGCTTGATGGATTTTTTGCTCTTTTTTACTCTTGGTCTGATGCAATATATGCTCCAAGTAAGTGGATTGGGTGTGTTAAATAATTAACCTTTTGGGCAAGATGCTAAATGCTAGACCTCTACTTTTGTAAAGAATCAACATGTGTGTATCTTAGAATTTAAAGTTAAAATCTAGCATATTCTGCTTATTTGATAAGCTCTTTACATGATGCGTTAAGCGATACATCTACATTGATGTGATAATTTTATCTTTAGTCGGACAATATCTCCCAACTGTGCCAAACACACATCCAGTAAGTGAGTACACACAAAACATGGGACATATTATAAGTTCAAGGTAAGTAGTGTTGTTCCCATCAAGGATTTAAGGGATGGCTGGATTTTTGTTTTCAAAATAATTAACGTATTATTGTGACTTAGGGGTCAAAATAATCAGTTTAACCGGTTACTAGGTCATGAATCCTGTGATGGCATAGGAATAAGATTTGAATATGATTTTTTCAAAAAATGAAGTTATTGTTGGTTAGCCGCATGGTGTGAGCGAGCCGCTATCCTTCTTGATCATTCTGACCTTTGTCTTGATAGGAGTAGCCGAGGTTATGCTTGAGTAACTAAAGATATGAATAGGAAAATGGCGTTGCGGCAAGAGTATGGACGAAGGCAATGAAAGAATAATAATTATTAAAGACATGATAGTCGCGGGTTTCTAAGCTTGATGGACACTAACGTGGCCCGATTTTATCAACATTATTTGCTCCGACTACTAATGATGTTTATTCGTATAGGATATTGTCAAAAATGGATATTTTCTGATTTGAGGCGCAAAAGGTTCTTTGATAACACAACAATGGTTCCTTTGGTCTCTAGATTGAGGAAGAAGTAATGTTGGTTTTCATATAGCCAACTTTGCTTTAGAATTCTATCAACAACATAGGCTGTCTCGTGAGGATTTGAGTCATATGGAATGGAATCCCTCGATGCTGAACGACTTGACGAGCATGTA